>OX632368.1:15507843-15517843 GCA_951751655.1 Ophion costatus | reverse complement strand
GAGGAGGGGGTCGCGAGCGGGCGCGAGAAGCTCTCGACGAGAGTCGACGACGACGAAGACGACGACGATGACGACGATGACGACGACGACCACGACGACGACCACGACGAACGACAACGACGAGTAAAGCGCGAACTCGCGAAGCTTTTTTCGCGGCAGGGCCGTGGCGTGGCACGGACGCGCCCCGAAGAGTCTCGTCATCGCTCTCGGGGGACAAATACGTGTATATATTTATATGTACATATATACAAATACATAAAAATATATTCACATACCCATATACATATGTACTTACGTGTATCCATATACGGACAGTGATCAGCTATTATTTTTTCAAAGCTTTAATTCAAATAAAAAAATACCAATTGTTGAATAATTGCTTCGTTTAATATGTCAATCTTTTTTTAATCTCCGAAGTGCGTCAAGTGCGACAATGTCTCGATCTACGTGATGTAAATAAATGAGGTGTCTCGTGCTCGTAAAAAAATCCCCGGGATCTCGGTTATAAAATACCGCGACGTAAAAAAAGTTGCAATAATCGTTCATCGCCGATATTTCTATCTCAAATTATCTTGGCAACAGTGACGTTGAAATATGCTTTTTTGTCCTATCTCTCTCACGTACGATCGTTGTTTGGGTTTGTCTCGGATGTTTTTCGTGGCGAAAGAGGTCTGAAAAAAAAGTGATGCTAACACATCATTCGGAGCTCACGAACCCGGTTCGAAAGACTTCGGGTCTCTCGCTCTCGCTCTTTCTCGCGCGCCGGTCGACGACGTCTATTTTTAAGGGTGTTCGAAAGTAGATCGTGTCCCGCAGGATGCTCGGGAATCTCTCGTGTCTCTGTGCATGTGTAAATTTGCGTCACGTTCGTTGCTCAACGCTTTTTTCTTATTGACAGAATTTTGCTTCGGCGAAAAAAAAATAAAGTTGGGCAAGAAGAAAAATTGTGAGTTGAACGTTGCCCTATATTTCTTTTTACAACTGCAAGCTCGTTGCGAATTTTCTTCATTCGGATATCGGAGTACGAGAAAAATGAGTATTCATTAAATTTGGTGCAGATATCCATTTTTTTTTTTTTTGGAATTTCGATGTTTCTTTTTTTCTTTGTCTTTCTATCCGCCCTCGCTCGTACTCCAATTTTCGCCTGTGCCTCTCTTGTTCTTCCTCCTCCTCGATTTCTCAAATCTCTCTCTCTCTCTTTATATATATATATATATATATATATATATATATATATATATATATCTTTCACGAGGGCGAAGGCCGGTTATTTCCGAACGGCGCTCACGGTGGAAAAACGAACGAGGAATCGCAGTTGAAACGACCGCGTGTGTGTGTGTTTGTCTTCGTCTTATAGCTGAGATTTTATATACGAGAAACCTCGAGCCACGTCGACACGCGGGCGAGAAAAGACAGGATGATAACGAATCAGAAAAAAGTACTCGCCGACTGAATTCTCGACTACGTAATTAATTCGCATCAAGATTTAATCCCCTCTGCCCCCACCCCTTACGCTGACATTCGATAAAAAATATCATCGCCAAACGGCGAAGATAAATCGACGTTAATTCCAGGCTCGCGTGCACGCGTGAAATTAAAAAAATTGATTAAAAAATCTAATCGTTCAGTTTTACATCGCCGCTCGGCTTCGGGGGCTGAGGATAAAAAAAATATTATAAATTGACCGAGCATTCGACAGTTAATTGATTACGATTGAAATAAGAGACAGTAGTGAAATAAATGAATAAATAACTTCGATAATAATAATAGCAATAATAATAGGAATTATTATTATTATTGTTGTTGTTGGTGTTCCGATATTGATGAATATGAAGCCTACCCCACCGGGTCGGTAAATTTTTTCCAGTGCAAACTGAGGACGTGCGAAGCGACAATATATTCCAAAAAAAAGCAATAATAATAAGAAGAATATAATTGAATAATTGAAAGAATGTAATAATAATAATAAGAATATAATAAGAGTATAATTGTCAAAGCCAAAATACAAAAAAAACCAAGTTGAATCCAAAAGTAAAAAAAAAGCATATAATTATTACGATTATTTCTTTTGCAAAGGAGCCGCTATGCATTCCGCCAGGAGAGACGACCATTTGGAGTTCCCGACAGGCCCGTGACCGAAGATCTCGCGTCACATTTTGGCCTCTTATTCGTCGGAGATCGTGAAAACGTGCGTGTGTGTGTGTGCAAGCTAATCGAAGAAGAAAAAAGGGCAAATAAAAGAAAACGTATCGTGACGAGAAAATTGAGAAGGAAGGCACGACAATAATGACGGACAAGCGCAAAGTGGGATTACGAGCAGTGGCGAATTGTTCTCGTTGCTGACCCCAGCGAGAATAATAATTTATTTTTTAATTATATATATACATATATACATATATACATGTATATTTATGTATATATATATATAAATATATATATATATATATGTGTGTGTGTATATATATATATATATATATGTAAATAAAGAAAAAAAAGGTGTCAAAGTTTTTTTTCGCGCTGGGTTCGAGTGAAATTGTGGGGGCGAGGGGAAAAAGTATCGTGGCGATATGCAACAGCAACAGGGACAGACGGGCCAGCAGAGCGCGTCAGGTGCTCCGAATGGGATAGCAGGTGGTGGACAATTGGCGCCCCAATCGACTGGCACGAGTCCCGGACAGCCGGGAGCCGCCTCGGGCACCACCAACGCGACCGGCACGAATCGGCCGCAGGTCAACGGCGGTAGATTCGACTTCGACGACGGTGGCACCTATTGCGGCGGTTGGGAGGACGGCAAGGCGCACGGCCACGGTGTCTGCACCGGGCCAAAGGGACAGGGCGCTTATTCCGGCAGTTGGCACTACGGCTTCGAAGTCTCCGGTATCTACACGTGGCCCAGGTGAGAACTTCTGTTTTTCTTTTTTCTCGTATTCTACCATCCGGGTATTTTGCCTCAGTGTCTGCCCTCCTCGACGGCTCTTTTGCTCCGAGGGCTTGCTTAAGGCGTTACCCCCACTTGCAGCGCAAAAAAAGGCCTTTTTCATGATTTTTTTAAATGAAAACTACAAAACTTTTTTAATCGATCAATATACCATCTTAAAGAACACATCTTGAAGAACTTTCAGTAATTTTTTTATTGAAAAATATTACATTGTTTAGTGGCAAATGGCCGTCAATGAAATAATGTTTTTATATACACGGTTTGCGGTGACCAACATTGCGGCGAAGTGGATCATCTGAAAAAAAAATGCGGATGGATTTAGTCAAATATAAGTATAAACTAGTCTTTAATCGAAGGATTTTAAAAAATATTCATTTTTCACAAAATGGCGGACAGTCAAAGTTAATGGTTCGATTTTAACGAAAAAAAGCGGCCGTTTTTTGGCTATAAAACGGCCATTTTTTTTCCGAAAAAAAAAATTGAACGATTGAAGACTACATTTTTATGTATTAAATAAGTTTGCAAAATTTCAAGAAGATCGGTTCATTAGTGTTCGAGTAATCTTGGTCACCGACTTCAGAAATGCCATTTTGAGAAAAACGCGTTTAAAGTTTCAATTTCAGTTCTTCAATTCACGGATTCTTCTCTTTCAACGCTCATATCTCAGTCAATTTTGTTCGGATCGGCTTGAAATTTTCAGGACATACTCTCAGATACTTATACTTCAAAAAAATGCAATAAAAAAAATCGATTTTTTCAAAATCGCAACAGGGGATAAACCCTTAACCCAAACAGACCGAAACAAGGCAGTTTTTCGGCTGGCTCGATCCAAACGAACCGAATAAAAGTCATACTTGGGGTCCCTTGACCCAAACAAAACCCTAAGAAAGCTATTTTTGGGCATGCGTGACCCAAACCGAATCCAAGGAAAGCCTATTTTGGTCTAACAGCCCAAACAATCCCAGAGGAAGCAATTCTTGGGCTGGCTTGGCTCAAACAGCCCAAAAGAGAGACACTTTTGGGCTTTTTGCCTCGAACAGACCCAAAAAAAAATTAGTCTTGGAGTGTCTGGCCCAAATAAATGCAGAGAAGGCAATTCTTGCGCTTGCTTGGCCCATAGGAAGCAACAGAATATTATTTTTGAGCTTACGCGATCCAAACAAACCCAGAGTCATTTTTGGACTTTTTGCCTCGAACAGACCCAAAAAAAAATTAGTCTTGGAGTGTCTGGCCCAAATAAATGCAGAGAAGGCAATTCTTGCGCTTGCTTGGCCCATAGGAAGCAACAGAATATTATTTTTGAGCTTACGCGATCCAAACAAACCCAGAGTCATTTTTGGGCTCGCCCCAAGAAAACCCGGAAAATGTTATCTTTGGGTTAACGCGATCCAAACAAACCCAGCAAAACCATTTTCAGGATTGCGTGGCCCCGACGAACCCAAATGATGTCTTTTTGGGCTAACCTAACCCAAACAATCGGAAGAAAGCAATTTTTGGGCTGGCTTTACGCAAACATATCCAAAAGAACGCAATTTTTGGGCTTTTTTTGCCTCGAACAAATCCACAGAAAGGAAGCTTTGGGGTTGCCTGGCCCAAACAAATTCGAAGAACGCCATTTTTGGGCTTGCGTGCCCTATACAAACCCGTGCAATGTTATTTTTGAGCTTGCCCGACTCAAACAAATACAGAGGGTCGTTTTTGGGCTTGCGTGACCCCGACGAACCCAAAGAGAGTCTTGACTTGAGTCTTTTGTGCTTGCTTGACCCAAAGAAAATTATTTTCGGGCTTGCTTGCCCCAAGCAAACGCGAGGAAAGTCATATTTGGGCTTGCTTGACCCAAAGTGACTATTTTTGGGCTCGCTCGCAAGCAAACGCAGTGAAAGTCATTTTTGGGCTTACGCGACTCAAACAAAGCCACATCTCGGCTTCCATAACCCAAATAAACACAAACAAAGCGTTTTCTGGACTCACATGACCCAAACGACCCCAACGAACGTCATTCTCAAGCCTACCCGACCCAAATGAACCCAAACGAAGCTATTTTTCGGCTCACGTTGCTGGGAACACGAACAAATTCGAGCAGTCCCATTTTTGGCCTTACGCGTAGTCACTGGTCATGTTTTTTTTTTGGCAATCATTTTCTTGGGTTCCTCGCTCCTCACCGAATTTGTCATTCTGTCCCTGCGAGCTTTTACTGTTCGCCTACCTGATCAGATTATCTCTGGTAACACTCGTTTCTTTTACTCTGGCTTCTCGATGCCTTTCACACTTTTACCACGCGTCGGGAAATTGTAATTGAGCCCTTTTCGAATAGACAATTTGTCGAGGGTTGCGGTCACAGTGGAGACGCACGATCCTTGAGAAAGGATTGAAGGGTCAAAAGGTGGTGACCTTGAGGGTGGAAGCCACTGCGAGGTCGAAATGTCGATCTCCCATATAAATGTGTGTGTATTTTTGTGCATATATATATATGCACACTTGCATACGTACGTATGTGTATATATATGCACGTGGCAAAAGAACGAGAGTTACGGATAGGGAGGCTGGGAAAGCTGGATTCCCGATACTGGAGGCTGTGATCCTGAAACTGGGTCACGGAGTGCAAGGACAACGATAGAGAGAGAAAGAGGGGGGAGGAGAGAGAGAGAGAGGGAGAGAGAGAGAGGGTCACTGGGACTCTCTGCATGCCTTGCAAGAACACTAAACCGATAAAACATACACAGCTTATCGATACGTAGGGTAGCACTTTGATTCGGCGATTTTTGCGGAACTGATTAGGGCTAGCATAATCGTGAGAAACGTTGCATATTTTTGCATTCTATTTTATTAATAAATGACGGCATCTATTTGTATCTCATTTTATTAAGGAGTGACGGCATCAATTAAAATTAAAAAATGACCATATCAATTGGCATCACATTCTAAAGAAAATACCATATCAATTTGCATCTTATCCTTCTAAAACATAAACGCATCAATTTGCATCGTAATCTATTAAAAAATTACCCTGTCAATTCGCATGTTGTACTATTAAAAATTAGCTGTATCAATTTGCATCATATTCTAGTAAGAAATGGCTGTATGCAATTTGCATTTTATTCTAGCAAACCATTAATGGATCGATCGCAAGTTATTCCATTGAAAAAAGATCGCATCAATTTGTATCTGATTCAATTAAAAAAAATAGAGCAGCAATTTGCAACTTGTTCAAGTTAAAAATGAACATATCAATTTGAATCTTATTCTTAAAAAATGACTATATCAAGTTGAATCTTATTCTTAAAAAATGACTATATCAATTTGAATCTTATTCTTAAAAAATGACTATGTCAATTTTTATCTTATCTATTTATCTATTATATCTATTTTAGCAAATAAATTCATCACATTAAAATAATATCAATATTAAGCCCTTTTTCAACCCCATTTAAACGTCGTACAGATAACCCCTTTTTCTTTTATCATCTCGACTTTCGGAACAGGAATATTTTGAAACAATTCCGGATTTTTGGCAATACAGAGTCGAAACTATGTCTCCCTTTCCCCCCGTCTCATTTTAATTCGCAGTAAATGTTGAAGAACAAACAATCGGCGCATTTCTCTATACGTACAGAAATATATGTATACGCGATTGAAAGCTGAAAATAAAATTGAGTTGCCAAAGGGTGACACTGACAAGAAAAATTAAACGAAAGGCTCGGCAAAGGAGGAATCGGGGGAGGGTGGGGGGCGGATTTTATCCCTCTGATCTGGTCTCTTTAGTGTTACACTATATATACTGGGGAAGTTGTCGTGCTAATGTGCACGAGAACACAGGGAAAAAAGGCGAGGGATGAGAGATTGAAAACGTTCGTTTCGCTGCCAGCTGTCGACGGTAAAGAGAGCACGGAAATTATATATACATATATAAAAATATATATGAGGGCAGTTAAAAAAAAATTCGCTGTACTCAACGGAAAATGTTACTACGTTATGAAAAAGTAATTCATACAAAATTTAAGAGACCTAAACATTTTTTTAGGTAATGCTCAAACGGCTTTTAATTTTTTTTTTTCGATTTTTCGTTAATTTTTTTTCTTCATTTATTTTCGTACTCCAAAACAACATATTACTCCACATAACACGCATCCTTGTTAGACGTTGAGCGATCGAAATACCGTGTTCTTGTTCATTAAGTGGTTGATATAATTTTCACAACTGAATTACATATATTGATTCTTAATTTGCAAATACAAATTGTTTATGGTAAAAGAAAATATTTAAATAAAAATTATGTATTGTTACAGAAAAAAGTAAATCAAGACTTACATTGGATCACGCATTAACATTTTCTGCATCGAGATAAAAACGAATTAATACTCCGATAATGATGAAAAAAAGAACATAAAAAAGGCGTTTGAGCACTAACTAAAAAATTGTTTAGAACCCTAAAATTTTGCAAAACTTTTTTTTTCTTAACATACTTCAATTTTCCGTTGAGAAAAAAAAATCAATTTTTTTAGCCACCCTAATATATATTTATATAGTATATATATTAGGGTAGTTAAATTTTTGGGTATATGTATATATATATATATATAACTTATATATATATATACATTGTAAGGTTGAAAGTTTTTCGCTCGCAACTATGGTCGTGTATAATTCAAAAGTACGAGGACATTACGAAATCCGAGCAAAAGAAGCAAAAGTTACTAGAATAGGGTCACTAAGGAGAACGGGAATTGGCTCGAGGGAGAATTGATACGACATTCTTTAGGCAACTTGAGTGTCTGGTATCTTGAGTCTTTTTTTTTCCAAATTTCGGTTCCTCGATTTTTGCATAGGGATTTTTTCTTGCCAATCTTGATTACCTGCATGATTGTTTAAATTTTGTGTCTCAATGCCTGGATAGCAATCTTTAGGTCTTGCGATGGTGATATTTGATTAGTATCTTGTTTTTTTTTTTCAAAATTTTAGTTCCACGATTTTTTTGTCGGAATTTTTTTCGGGCCGATTTTAATTACCGGCCCGATTTTTTAAATTTTGTGTCGTGATGCTTGCATAGGGATTTTTTAAATCTATCGTGCAAAAGTAATGCAATCGTGATCTTTTTCTTTCTGATTTGTGCTTTCTTTTTAGTCGGATGGATGCACAGATCGAGTAGTGATTTAAAAAAAATTGAAAATGAACATCCCGTCTTATCTGTTCCTGAATAGTGGTTGTTTTTTTACATTCAATGGACCCAAGCATCAAATAGTGATTTTTCTCATCAAAAATAAAAAGATTGATTTCCTTTATTTCAAGATAGCGCTACACTCGATCAGCACATATATCGAATTTTGATTTTTTTAAATGCCCGAATAGCATTTTTTTCTATCAATTCGACTCATTGAAAGATTGGATAGTAATTTTTTTTACTATCAGACCGTCTTTTTTTCAATTTGATACGCATTAATATGGCATAGTAATTTTTTGCTTTCTGGATCATCTTCAACATTGCACTTCGACTCACGGCAGCTGGATGATGATTTGTTTGGACTTTGTATATAGTGATTTTTATGAATTTTCACTCACACGAATATTGGATTTTCTGAATGATTTGTGATTTTTATAAAATTGAACTTGAGTATTCTTGCGTATTGGATCACAAGCTCTCCCCCCACCCCTCTCTCTCTCACTCTACACACGAAGATACATGCGCATATATATATATATATATATATATATATATATATATATATATATATATATATATACGAATAAGACCATCAAAATTTGCGAGTCGAGTCCATTAAATTCTGTTTGTGGCTATCGCCCTGATACCGAGCGTCTATGGGAGCGCGATGTTATCTGGACAGGACTTTGCCATTCGGGCTGCCAGAAGAGACCTTATCGAGTCACGCGAATGAAAGGAACAAGAAAATGGCCAGTCACTTATTCGTTACATGTACTAATATATATATATATATATATATATATATATATATATATATATATATATATATATATATATATATATATATATATATGATATATATGATATATATATATATATATATACACACACACATATACGTACATTTACTTAAATATAAATAAATAAATAAATATAATACCGGTGGTCTCGCAAATCGTCGTTTAGAGGAATATCATGAACCACTACCGAAAGGATTCCGTGTCTGTCTGCGCCCTTGATCCTCTCTTTCGCCCTTTTATCGGGCCTCGTAACCCTCCCCGCCCCCATCTTTATCACGTCCTATTCAAACTTCATTCCAGCGTTCTGGCCTTTCCAATCTACACTATTATTAGTACGCGTGCTCCAATTCCCTATTTCTATCATTGTAATCGGTCGAGACAGTGGCACGTGTTCATGTAGCACCAACGGAGGAAAAGTATGGAACGATGAAAGACTCTAATGCGCGAATTCGTAGAGATCTGGCATCGTCAACGTGCCGTTTTTCTTTTTTCTTTCTTCCTCATTTGACATTGCGTGTTCTCGAGGGCAAAAGTGCGAGCTTCGCAAATTGATACGAGTAGTAGGTAGCAGGTAGTGCTGCTGTAAATTGCTATTGAAATATGTCGTTATGGCGCGTGATCAATTCCATTTGGCGTGTAATGGAAGAATTTACATTTGACGTTGTCCGTTACGTAAGATGGCGCGATTTAACGAGGTTACTGATTAGTGACGAACAACGATTGGGCATTATTCGTATTATGGAGGAGTTGCAGATTTTTTAATGTGTAAATTACACATTGAAACAGGGTGAAACTTGCGAGGGAGCTGCATTGTGGCTTTGACTTGAGCGTTATTATATTTTTTTTTGCTTGGACCGCCACTGTAGGATGACTGTAACGTTACTGTGCTGTGCCGCTAGTACATCGTTACTGTGGTGTGCCGCTAGTACATCGTTACTGTGTTATTACGGTGGCGTGATGGTACTGACATGCAGTGTTACTGTACTGGGTTTGTTTGGGTTAACAATGTGATATTAGTGCCTCACTGATGTACCGTAACTTCATGATTACTGTACTGTGTGTACTCTTGCTGGATTCAGCTGTATTGCTATACTACTGTTTTCG
>OX632368.1:15367843-15502843 GCA_951751655.1 Ophion costatus | reverse complement strand
CACTCATCGATTCGTTAGCTTGCCCCATTAGGGTCAAAGACTCAAGACGTCAACGCAGAGTTCTCGAACTTTCATTAAGGGGGAGACACCCTAAGCGAGGAAAAAATTGGTGATTTTCATTATTTTTTTTCTTAAGAAAGATTTATTCATTATTTTTTACACTTAGGGTATGTTTCAGTACTTTTGAATAAATAAAATTGTTATTTTATGTAAAAAAAACTAAAGATTAACAAGTTTGAAAAAATGACGTGGAACGTAGCGTCGGCCTAATTGATCTGAAAAAAAAAAAACAATAAAGATTTTTCTTTCGTTAACTCTCATACCTTGAATACGAACCAAGAAAGAGCGAGAAATGTTGAAAATTGATGAAATACTTTGAAACAAAAATATTAAATGTTCCGAAAAAATGGCTACATTTGGCAATTTGAAAAAATGTTTTTTTTTTTTTCATTTTCAAAAATATTTTGGTTCATGTTTTAGACAATGAGGTTATAAAGATTTACATTTACAGACATACCTCCGCCATTTTTGAAGGTTAATAGAAAACCCATGTGACAGCCAAAAGTAGTAATAAAACATAAGCTATGTTTAAAAAATGGTGAAGAAATCTTTCCTTAAAAAAAATAATGAAAATCAGCAAATTTTCTTGCCTGAAGGTGTCTCCCTTCTTAATTGATGCAACGACGCCGTTCGTTCCCGTCTGTGTAGGTCGATTAGAATTCTGATACGTAATTATCCTTTGTAATTTATTCATTGATAAATTTTTATTATTCGATAAAACGTTTACTAATATTTTTTAATAATAAACGTTTATTATTATTTATTATATCAATAAATACATTTTTTGGCTATTATTGTTTATTGAAAAATCTTGTGAATGAAATTTTACCGAGTTTTATCGATAAAAAACCGATATTCATGACCCGCAGAGGGCAATTAAACATTGAACTTATAGTTCTCGAACGTCTGGGAAGCGAAGACGCAACGACCCCGTTTGTTTGGGTTGACAGGGGTTGATTGGATTTCCGATACGTATAATTATCCTTTGCTAGCGGGGAATTTTGTTTTATCGATGAACAAAACAATTATATTCATAAACGTTTTAGTTATTGATTTTTAAATTTAATTTATTAATTTTTAAATATAGCGTTTCATTAATATTTTGATTAATAAACATGTCATTTATTTTATCAATAAATATTTATTTTATTTTATTGATTTAAATGTTTATCACTAAATAAAACACTTTTTTAATGTATATTTATTTATAAATGAGTTATTTGGGACGAAATATGTGATGAACCATTGAAATAATTTCGTGTAAATTTTTATTGAAAAAAATTAAACATGAATAACTATAAAAAATGTGATCCAACGGCTGGATCGATAACTTGACAATGGTTGGTCTGAAAAATGACAATATCATTTTTTATAATCTGTATAAATGTGATTTGCGTACTACGTAACCGTTTTTCGAGAAAAAAAAATCACAAAATGGTGACTGTCGAAAAAAAGAGTAATTTTGTAAAAAAAATTTACTTACATTCGGAGCTTGGAAAATACTGAATAAAAAAAACGCCTATGTACAACGATATCTACTGCAATTATGAAACTTGTGGTTTTTTAAAAATTAAAGAAAGGACAATTATTGCGACAGTTATGATTGCGGCCAGGTAGGGAAAAGTCTTTTGGAACTTTTAGTATACTTAGTAAATACTAAGTACACTTAGTAAGTACTTAGTATACTTAGTAAATACTTAGTAAAAGTTGGAACTTTTAGTATATTTAGTAAATCGTTGTGCTACTTGTTCTCACCAAATCGTCTGTAACTTGGTCAATTTTCAATATTTTAACATCAAATTTTTTCTCACATATTATTGAGCATGCATACATTCAAAACATGCAAAAAACACCTTAATACCCTTTCTATCATAAAATAAATCATTTAGCAATGATTTTTCATTGATGAATCTGATCACTAAATTCAAGTTTTTGCCCCAAAATGTGGTTCCATCGATCAAACCTAAATGTATTCCTCGCAGAGAACAATATCCCCTTGGACTTGCATTTTCTTCATTGCGTTCAACATTGATCCTTCACGCTGCGTATTAAAATCGTTTATAGGATTGCACGAAAGGTCACAAGGAACATCCCTCAGGTGACACCCTTCGATTTTGTTGAAATTTGGATATGTTATAAAGCACCGAAAAGTAAGCGATACGTATTTTTTTATCAACGGAAAAACGGTTTTAAGGGGTGAAACCACCCCTCGAAAAAAGGTATATCTAAGGTGGTTCACCCCTTAATTTTTTTTTGCAATGTCACTATAGTGGAACTTTCATTGCTTCGGATTAGAAGAATTTACGTTTTTGTTTCATTAAAATCGGTGGACTCCTTGTGTGTGAAACTGCTATATTACCCCTGGAGATGCCTTTTTTCGAGGGGTGGATTCACCCCCTAACACCGTTTTTCCGCCAAAAAAAAAAAAATACGTATTGCTTACTTTTCGGTGCTTTATAACATATCCAAATTTAAACGAAATCGAAGGGTATCACCTGCGGGATGTTCCTTGTCAGTGTCTCGACCTTCCGATTTTACCTTTAATGGATCTCAAGATCGAGGCACTCGCAAAAAATTTAAAACACAAAAAAAGTAGATCAGAGTTAATGCCATTGATCAAATCCGATTTTTGATGTGTCACTTTTCCCTTCCGGGAAAATTCGAACCCTCTTTTGTGCACTCTGCATCTCTTTGAGAGAAGTCACTATTAAAAGTATAATCGTCTTTAAATAATATTGCTTTTCTCCGGATCGAATAAACGACTTTATCGTTTCATCTCCCGTGTCTGCAGACCCGGCGTAGTCTTCGCTCTCAAAGAACACAAAGTTATCAGCTGCAATATATATATATATATATATATATATATATATATATATATATATATATATATAGGGTGTCCTCGAACCGATGGTAGTCCCTGAAATGGGAGGTTGGGAGTAAAATTCTGAGTCGATTGATATAAGCATGTATGGGTCTCAGATCAACCCCTGAATTTATATTAATTTTCAAAGGCAGGCCAATCGGGTGCGCCCGATGAGCAATCGTATCGCTCACGGACATACGCCGGCTCCGAACGCACCTGATTGGACTGCCTTTAAAAATTCATAATAATTCAGGGGTTGATCTGAGACCCATACATGCTTATATCAATCGACTCAGAATTTCACCCCCAATCCCCCATTTCAGGGATTACCATCAGTTCTGGGACACCCTTTATACAGGGTGTCCTGTTACGAATGGATCAACCGGCAACTGTCGATAGGTCAGACCATGTCCTACGATATGCTGCAATTTCAGTCTGCCAAAAATCCCACGATTTTCGAGATTTTGGGCTTTACGTTATTTTGTGAAAAAAATCATCTGCTTTTGGTTTTTCGCATGACATTTCTACAAATGACACGAATCGACTATAAATAAGCAACTTTTTAAAGTAATCACATGTTCGAATTGGTCCGTATGAAAATTCTGCATAAGATCTTTTTTCATAAAGTTTCCTTATACATTTAAGGGTAGAAAGAATACATTTAAGGGTAGAAACTTTTATAGATAATACAAATAACCAACAGTATTTTTTTTAAACCAGGTAAAAAGGAGTTATCAATTGTAGAAATGGCAGATGAAAAACCAAAAGCAGATGATCTTTATCTCGAAAACCGTAGGACTTTTAGTGAACCGAAATTTCAGCATATAGTACGATACGATCTGACCTACCGACAGTTGCGGTATTATCCATTCATAACAGGACACCCTGTATATATATATATATATATAAATGACTGTACAGCACACAGAGCGAGCAAGATGTAACTCACTTCGAACATCAGTAAAGTAGTTGAAGACTTTCGGGCCGAAAGATGCCTCCCATGCGAGATAAATTTTTCAGCATTATTATTATTTTTATTGCTACTATATTTTCGTTTTAGTATTCTTGTGTTTTTTTACATTTCGTTTTATTGCATCCTTGGATGGCGCTCTCGTATTTTGCGGATGCTCTTTCAAGGGTTTTATTTAGATGGAATCCGAAGTGGAGCTTTTATGCCCGAGCTATCAAAGGCCATGAGTGGAGGGCTGGAAAAATAATAAAATTGAACGAAAGCCAAAAAGGAAAGAAAAAAAACACTATCTCTTATTTTTCCTTCTCTCGTGGAAAGTGACGGCTCACCGTGTCGAATGTGTATGGAAACACGTTTTTCGCGTTTAGCCGACGTAATTTCGAGCTTTCGACGAAAACTCGATGATAGTCGTAATGGGCGGAAAATTTTCTATCGGATAGGCTCCATAAATGGAGTAAAAGTCGAAGAAGAATATATATCTATAATCTATATATATATATATATATATATATATATATATATATATATATATATATATATATATATATATATATATATATATATTTATATATATTTATATTTATATATGCATGTAGGAGATAAAGGCTGGGTCAGACGAATTCCCGATGGTGTCTGAGAGACCTTGACCCAAAAGCCACTGGGAGGTCGTCATACATCCATCCGAGGATCGATTAATTTGCTCCCCTCTGCAATCTTCCCAGTCTCGAAATATTTCGAGCTCCCCCGCCTTCCCCGAGTCAATTACACGTTTTTCCAAATGTGTTCATCGACATTTCCGCTGATGAAAAAGAAAACCAGCGCACACACGTTCACACATTGGCAAGAACGTGAGAGACTAAAGAACGTACGATCGATCTATACACGTTGCTTGAATTTTTAATGATTATTGCTTCTCGTTGCCCGTGATGGAAATTTGAAAGGAGTGAGAATAACACCATGGGATATATCCGTGGGTAGAAAGGAAATTGCATTCTATGGTGTAATAATAATCGTGACGTCCAGGCACGGATCGTTTTTTTTGGAATTTGGGTGAATTGAATTAGTCATTGGGAAAATGAAGGGGACATGCCATTTTTTATTCGTGGCTAACATAATTTATAATGGAGGGTCAAATATATATATATATATATTCATAATAAAAAAAAAAAAAATATATATATATATATATATTTTAAGATTATTTAATAATCAATTAATATGATTTAATAATATTTAATAATATATATATTAACAAATTAAATGGCGTTGAAATTTGCATTGTTGGAATGCAACGATATGTTTTCCATTTTTCGTTTCTTCATTTTTATCATCCTCCACAGCCTTTTTTGCAAATTCGGGTCATAAATCTATCGATATAAAATAACATGTCCTGACTGATTCATCAACGCCGATCCAAAACCGCTGAAACTAGTTACATGAAATTTGGTCACTAGCTGTGTTTTTGTGACGTAAGCAGGGACTAACAAGGGATTTTGTAATTCAACACTTAAGGGGTGAATAGGGGTGGCAAAGTTTCTATGGAAATATAAAAAAATCTGGTCAAATTTACTTGAAATTTCGTATTCGTGCTTTTTGACACAATTAACGCAACACGTATTTCAGCGTTTTTAGAAATCAACCCCTAAAGGGAGAAAGGAGGTGGCAAAGTTTTTATGTAAAATAAAAAAAATCTGGTCAAAAGATTTACTTGAAACTTAGTACTGAAGCTCTTCAACACAATTTATAAAACACGTATTTTAGCGTTTTTCGAACCCCTAAACGAAAGGGGGTGGCAAAGTTTGTACGGAAAATAAAAAAAATCCGGACAAATTTACTTGAAACTTTGTATTGGTGCTCTTAGACACGATTAATGAAATTGCAGCGTTTTTGGAAACCCAATCGTTAAGGGGAGTAGGGAATAGCAAAGTTTTTATGGTAAACGAAATATCTGTTCAGATTTACTTGCAACTTGGTATTAATGCGCTTCAACGCAATTCTACGTGTTTTTTAATGAAACATTTCAGGAGCACATTTCATTAACGAACATTCAACACTAAATTCAATTCTAAATTGGCCAATAAATTTGAAGTAATTAAGGGGCTATGACAGTGTGAATGCTGAAAATTTGGGTGATTTTCGGGAATTTTTTGGAACATAAGTACTCAATTGAATGTTTCGGAAAATTAAGAATATATTTGGCTATATTTGACCTACATTACATAATTTTTTCAACGAAAAATATTGAGATCCAAGCACTTTATGCGCTGCCTTTGGAGGCGCCAAAAAAAAGTTCCTCCACTGCTGACACGATTTCGGCCGATTGAGTAGCTGAAACCGAAAAAGCAAAAAATGTTGTTAAACTGGAAGGAATTTCCTGTACAATGACGTAGGATTTTCGAAAAATATCAAAATCTAACCAAATGGCGTAGTTATGAAAAAAAGTTTGTTTTCTTGCCTATAAAATGGGCGTTTTTTTCAATGCCAAATCGTCAATTTTCATCCAATAAAAAATATCCTACATCATTGTAGAGTAAATATATTCAAGAGTACTCAGTTCAAATTTCAAGTCAATCGGATAATTGCTCTTTGAGTTACGATGTCAGCAAATTTGACAAATCTCATTTCGAGAAAAACGCCTTTAAAGATTTAACCATCGATTTTATACCTACGAGCGGTTGCTCTTTAGAAGGCTGTCATTCGGGGAGTATTGGAGATACGGCCTTGAAATTTTTACAGGATATTCGTGAAAGTATAAACTGTCGAAAAAGGCAAAAAAAATCAATTTTTTGAAACTGTCACACTTGGTGGAGAATTCACTTTCGTTGTACTCCAATGCAACTTTCAACATCGTCAAACGAAGTGAAAATGAGTTCGTTCTTTTTTTTTATCGCAACATCCGCAATTTCGTGAGGCTCCCACACGTTTTTAAAATTCACCAAATTTCGGGAACGTAAAAAAAAGCCTCGCGCAAAAATACGCAACGGAAGTGAAAGAGAATACGATATACGATGAGTGGAAAAAAAGATTTCTGTGAAAAGTGACTCGAGACGATTTGGCACATCCGGTACACTCATTATTTTTTTTTAAGAAGCGTTGGGTATCGAGCTTTCGGAAGTTTCCGAGTCAGAGAGAGAGAGAGAGAGAGAGAGAGAGAGAGAGAGAGAGAGAGAGAGAGAGAGAGAGGCTTCGTTGCATCAGTTTACGTTGGTGGAACGCTGACGACTGTTCTAATTTTCCCTTTGAAAGACGGAAGTGGGATGAACCAACCTTGACCCCGGTGGAGTGAAATGACAGACCTGTAGCCAGCAGGAGAGCGGGACCGAGCGCGGGAGAGTCACGAGATCACAGAACCAGTCAGGAATAAAAAATGGAGCAAAAAAATGCAGAGTGAACAAAAAGTGCATGTTTATTTTTCATTCCATCGTTGGGGAAGAATAAAAATCGTCAGCATTTTTTTCCATCGATAAATTGACACGATAAAATCGTAAAAGAAAGCGTTAATATAAAAATTTAAAAAATACATAAAAAATAACATAGCAGGGGACATATAAAATGAGGCAAACGAGAAAAGAAACATTTTGTTGTGACGTTTAATATTTACGCTCGACTAATGGGGCCGAAAAATCGGAATCAATTCCCGCACCATTCTGACAGTCTGAAAATGAGGCCGAAAAAAAGATGTGGCCAGTCGTCCGGCTGACTGAATTTAAAAGCCCTCGCATATATAGCGCACATTTTGTCATGCTGTATATACATTCGATCTCTCTCTTTTTTTTTTATTATTCTTGCGGTTATATTTTGTATATTATATTTTATACCCTATATTTTTAATGAACTTTATATCATTTTCTATAATCTATTATACCATATTTTTGCTTTTGTTTTGTATGTGAATTCGCTAATATTCTATATTACCGAATTATTTGTTTTTACTATTATTTTTACTATTATTTTTTTAAATGATATAGTTTCATTTTTTGTCGCCGTTCTAGAATACCTTTATATTGTTAATTTTGATTAAATTATTTTTATTTGTGTATTCTACTTGTGTGTAATTAAATGCCTTAAAGTCTGACCAAGGCATATAGTAAACTATCATCATCATCATCATCGTGTCTTTCTCTCTCTCTGACTGCTCTCACTATTCCCATAAATATCGAATGCTCGACGTTCCTCCGTCGCCCTTAACATATGGCGCCAAAATTACTCCCTGCCCTCGAAATCGCACGAACGCGGAGGAAAAAAGCATTCTCTTTTTTCGACGGAGAAAAAAATCTGTCAAATGTGTAGAATGTGTGAAATTGCGGGACGAAGAATTAGAGGGCCTTTTTTAACCCTCAATTGCTCGGGGAATAATGAACTCGTGGGTGGCACGGGATAAACGATGTGAGGCATAAATTCTCGTGGAATATTTCATCCACCATCTTAATGCAATTTATATTTGCTGCTTCAGAGTATGTAGAGGTATATTTTAAGACAGTAATTAAATTGCAGTGAAAGTTTGAGTAAACATTTTTTTATTACATTTATTTATATTACATTTATATATGTTTAAGGATATTAGTCAAAGACATATGGGTGTGTGCGTGCGTGCGCGTGTGTGTGTAACATTGGAGGAGCCTCATAATAAATTGGTGAAATGCAGTCGCTGACAAATTTTTATTATCAGTATCATTTATAAAAATTCGACCATTAATAATAAAATAATAAATATTGAATGTTCTGAACTCTCACTCTATTTCTCTTTCTCTCTTTTTCTCTCTCTATGTATATATATATATATATATATATATATATATATATATATATATATATATATATATATATATATATATACATATATATAAGTATGCATATAACGGTGGTTATAAATTTTTTTTATTTTTCTCAACGAAAAATTGAAGTATGTTAAGAAAAAGAAAGTTTTGCGAAATTTGAGGGTTCTAAACAATTTTTTAGTAAGTGCTCAAACGCCTTTGTCATGTTTTTTTTTTCATGGTTATCGGAGTATTGATTTTTTTTTTCTCTCGATGCAAAAAATGTTAGTGCGTGATCGAATGTAAGTCTTGATTTAATTTTTTCTGTAACAATACACAATTTTTATTGAAATATTTTTTTTCTCATAAAAAATTTGTATTTGCGTTGTAATTCGGTTGTGAAAATTATATCAACCACTTGATGAACAAGAACACGGTGTTTACATCACTGAACGTCTAACGAGTATGCGTGTTTTTTTGGAGTAATATGGTGTTTTGGAGTAAGAAAACAAATGAAGAAGAAAAATTGACGAAATAACGAAAAAAATAGATTAAAAGTCGTTTGAGCACTAGCTGAAAAAATGTTTAGACCTCTCAAATTTTGTACGAATTACTTTTTCATAGCGTAGTAACATTTTCTATTGAGTACCGCGATTTTTTTTTAACCACCCTAATATTTATATATATATATATGTGTGTGGATAATTTCTATGAAAACGAAGTAGACTGGAGTCGCGACGAGTGACACAAAAGCGCCATTGTCGTTAGTGCACGCATATATATATATATATATATATATATATATATATATATATATATATATATATATATATATATATATATATATATATATATATAATTTCCCTGCTCTCTTTACCGTCTTCTTCTCCGATCTCACTTCGTGCACGTCCCGGTGACCCTATTCGCGATTTTTCTCGTTGACTTCGCTTGCACTGCGCTGCGTTCGCGCGTCTGTCTGCTGCGCCAACTCTCGACTTTTTCCCGGATTGCAGACGTCCCCCTCGTAAAATTGCAAAGACGATAAATCTCAGCGGCCACCGGCCCGAACACCCCGAGAGGGAGAGGGAGGCCAAAAGCTTTGGGCTACGTGGTTTGGGAGGGAGGGGGAGAGAGAGAGAGAGAGAGAGAAAGAGGGAGAGAGAGAGAGAGAGAAATCTTATCGTTCCTCCTCCTCCTTCTCTCTCTCTCTCTCTCTCTCTCTCTCTCTCGTTATTGGATAATCAGATTTCTTTGTTCAACGAAAAACCGCGAGAAGCACGTGATCATTTTTGTCCTTCAGATCGCCTTATTTGCCGAACACACTCTTAATTAAAAACTACGATGGCGTTAAGCCCCAAGTCGACGTAGAGACTTTGAAGTTGATTTTCCAAAGATCAATAAACTGAAAAATCAATTCATTCATTTTTATTTTATTGGTAAATAGATGATTTTATTAAAATAAATTTTTAACCAACTTTCATTTCATTACAAGGTAAATGAATTTTAAATATATATTTCTTTAAATGCCCCAATATAACTAATAAAATGAAATCAAAGAGTACGTATGCATTTTTCATTGACTTTTTTTTCAATAAAAATTACCGGCTCACTGTTAGTGCGTTCGAAATCAATGGAAGCCTTCTCGTGAATTATTCAAAAGTATATTCCGTAACGTCACTTCGAGAGAATAACGAAAAGGCGAAATTGAACGTTTTCTCGTGTATACAATTAGAAGAAGAATCTTGTTTTTTCATCCCCTCGTGAAAGGAAGCGCACGACAGGATACGTCTCGTAATTATTCACAAGGCAGAATTAAATTCTTATTTTTTTCAACGCTTTTTGTCCGAGGTGGAAAATTCGCGATGAATAAAAGACGAGAGAGGGAACTTTTGCTTTTGCGTAAAATGTGTCAGAGGCTCGTCTTGATTGTGGCGGCTCGAATGTCGAAATTTATAATTCCTTAAATCACTTCTAACCAACCGGGTCGTGCATCCTAGGTGCGTAACTCAACACCCTCCTTGCCTGGGTCTCGCAGGGTTGGGTTCCGGTTTGCTGTTTTCATCTGTTTCTGCTGCTTCGTATACCCATACTGAAACATTGGGTTTGCCCGGAGACGAGCCAAGCCAAGTCTTTTCTCTTGAGCTTTTATTTACAAAATTCTCTTAAGCTTTTATTTACAAAATTATTTAATTAACAAAAAAAATACCCCCCCTCACAGCCCTTAATTCAAACAAACCCAAACCCAAACCCAAGACTTGAATTTTGAGAAATCCTTCGCCTCGATGCCAGAAACTCCAACACAAACAAACCTCTTTAATTTATAAAAAAAATCGCTCGCCTCGTAGCCACAAACCCAAACATACTTAAGCAATATTGTCCAATAAAAAAAGATTCCTCGCTGTTGAGCCAGATAACCCAAACTCCAATAAAATTCTTCAATAAAAAAAAAACCTCTCTCCCCGTAGTCACGAACCCAAATAAAACCCAAACTTCAATTAAAAACAAATGTCTCGCCTTGCACCCTCAACTCGAAAGCCAACCCAAACAAACTGCTTCAGTGAAAAAAATTCTCCCCTCACAATCACACATCCAAACAAACCCAAACCCAAGCAAACCCAAAAAAACTTCATCAATTATAAAAAGAACATCCCTTGCCTCGAAGCCTCAATCCCAAACCCCAAAGTAAACAAACTTATTCGATTAAAAAAAATCTCTCGTCTTCAAGCCACAAACCCAAACCCCAGCGAACTTCTTCCATAAAAAGAAACCTCTCGCCCCTTAGCCACAAACCCAAACCCCAACGACCTTATTCAATAAAAAGAAACCTCTCGCCCCGTAGCCACAACCCAAACCCAAACACAATAAAAGAAGCTTCAATTTAAAAAACAAAACATTTCTCGCCTCACAGCCACAAACGCAAAAACCAACCCAAACAAAATTCTTGAATTAAAAAAAAATCGCCCCTCTCGCAGTCGTAAATCCAAACAAACCCAAAACCAAACAAGCTCAAACAATCTTCTTCGATTAACCAAAAAACATCCTTTCCCTCGACGCCACCAACCCAAGCAAGCCCAAACCCAAAAATATCCAAGCAATCGTCTTCGATTAAAAAAAAATTTGCTCCTCTCACAGCCAGAAAACCCAAGCGAACCCGAACCCAAACATACTCAAACAAACATCTCCAATTAAAAAAACTCTTTCGCCTCGAAGCCACTAACCCAAACCCCAGCAAACTTTGTCAATACAAAAAAAATCCCTCCCCTCCCAGCCACAAACCCAAACAAACCCAAACCCAAACACAATCAAACTTAAAAAAAAAACTTCTCGCCCCGCACCCACAAACTCAAACCCCAATCTCAACGGACTTCTTCAATGAACAAAAACATCACTCCTCCCACGGCCACAAACCCAAACAAACCCAAACAAACTTCTTCAATCAACGAAAAAAAAAAAATTCTCTCCTCCCAGCTGCGTTCGATGCTTCATCCCTTCGACAATTTTCCCAAAATGCTCTCACACTACGGGAAAAATGTATTTAACCGTGCAAGCGAGAAAAAAAGGGCGGGTATTCGAATTTATCCGACAATCTCGACGGGGCCCGACATAACTGCACAGAACGGCCGGTGGTCACCTTTTTTACGTTGTACGCGCGCGTACAATCGCGACGGGTATCGGTGACGCTTAGGGAAATTTTTTCGCCGTCGCTCGAGAAGTTGGAAGCTGCGGACGGAAATACACTCTCGAAACGACTAATTCTCACCAATACGAGCGAAGAATTTGTCGGAGCGGCGGAGGGGGGGGGGGGGGGGGGGCAGATCTTGAGGTGGGATCCATTGCGCTCGGGCGTTGGGTAGAGAAATTATTTTGCAATTGTGAGGTGTTTTTGCACGTGTACATATGTGTGAGTAAATGTGTGCGCGTGTGCGCGTGCGTGTGTGCGTGTGTGTGTGTGTGTGTGTGTGTGTGTGTGTGTGTGTGTGTGTGTGTGTGTGTGTGTGTGTGTGTGTGTGTGTGTGTGTGTGTGTGTGTGTGTGTGTGTGTGTGTGTGTGTGGGTGTGTGGGTGTGTGTGTGTGTGTGGCTTTGTTTGTTTATGTGCGCGTGTGTGTATTTGTGTAGGCGCGTTTCTGTGTGTGTGGGGGGGGGGGGGGGGGGGGTGCGTGCGTGCGTGCGTGCGTGTGCGTGTGTGTGCGCGCGCGCGTGTGTGTGTGTGTGTTGCAATTCGACGAGCATCGTGAGACGTTGCCCGTCTATTTCAAGCTGACCAGCCACAGCCAATCATCGACAAGTGCCATGTGTGTACCTACCGCGTTGATTTCAGGGCCGTATAGTCTCGATACACGTACAATGCGGACAAACACTGTAGCATATGCCGAAGAAAGATGGCGCAGGGCGATAAAGAGTGATCAAGCGTTTGCCATAACGCCAAATGCATGTACTCACGAGTCGTATTCTCTTTGCATTAGGTACATTAGTCCGGACGGGTTATGACCAATCTGGCATTCCGTTCGTTCTCACTTAACGGCAGCTTAACACGTGTGCGTGTCAAGCTATATGCGTTCCGAGACTTCCGTTGTGCTTTTATTGCCCTCGGATAGGAAACGAACCGTATGGCGTCCAATTCTGGTGTTTTGCGGGGAATTCTAGGGATGTATGCGAAGCGTTTGTGAGGCTGCAGTTTTGTGTGGAATTCGCAGGGTGTGGGGGATTTTCGGCCAGTGGATAGGGCTCGATAGGAAGGGTATAGGGAATTTTGGTGATTTTTTTGGTATGGGGAAATATATATAGGTTTCGTGGCTGTCGAGATGATTTTATTGCCCTTGGATAAGGAACGAACTGTAGGACGTCCGATTCTAGGGTTTTCTGGGGAATTCCAGGAAGTTATGTGAAGAGGCGTTTATGACACTGCAGTTTTGTGTGGAAATCGTAGAGTTTGTGGGATTTTTCAAGCATTGGATAGGGCCTGATGAGAGAGGTATAGGGAATTTTTGTGATTTTTTGCATGGGGAAATATATATATGTTTCCAGACTATCGAGATGATTTTTTCGCCCGCAGATAAGAATGGAACTGTATGACGTCCGATTCTAGGGTTTTCTGGGGAATTCTAGGGATTTGTTTGAAAAGCCAGAATGTGTATGAGGCTGCAGCTTCGTTTAGAATTCGTAGATTTGGTGGGGATATTCAAGCATTGGGTAGGGGCCGATAAGATTCGCATGGGGAATTTTGGGGATTTTTCGGCATAGGGATTTCCCCCGAAGGATTTTTTCCCGTTTAGTGGTGCTTTTTTGAGACACACGAGCTCATGCTCAAGCTGCAATTGTGGTGACTTTTCTTTGTTGAGCTTTCATAGGGATACAGTGTCTTTTCTTTTCTTCCTAGTACTTTCTAGTAACTTTCAGGCTCGTGAGCAACTATCGTGTGAATATGCAATGAAGAAGTCCATTTATTCCTTCGCCTTTTGCACTACGAACCAACGAGAGCAAAACTGTCCAATAAAATGACTCAAAAACCAACTGCACGTTAAAAATTGACAATTGAAGAGGAAGAAATTATATTGTCGATAAATAAAAAAATTCATACGTCTTTTCGCCGTTTAATTTACGTGTGAAAGAGTGCCGCGAGATCAGGAGAATTTATAAAACGAGGCAAAAACAGGCACCGAGTAGTTACGGAAGTTTATGATCAGACGCGGCCTCTTCAAGTAGTCGGGATACCCGTTCGGTCGGGCGAAACTCGTAAATTGGCTTTTTCCATGACAGTCACGGCCCAAAGCAAATAATTGTCTTTCTAAACGTCACAAATCACTCTGGCCCGAGACGAAACGTCAAGATCTTGCCAGCTTTCGTTTTTTTGCTTTTCTTACCGTTTCTTTCACTTTTGCCTGGTCCTGATCTTTGAAAGGAGCGCCGGGGGGGGGGGGGGAGCGAAATGGATCGAAAGTGGAAATTATACGGAGAGCTACGGGAGAGAAGGAGAGAGATCTAAAGAAATAGAGGGAGAGAGAGAGGACAAGGGTTGTCGTACTTTAAGGGGGGAGATACCTTTAGACGAGGAAAAAATGCAGATTTTCATGTTTTTTTTTTTAAAGGAAACGGTTCTGAACCATTTTTGAGACTTGGGCTATGTTTTATTACTAATTTGGGCTGTTACGTGGTATTTTTAAAATTATTTCATCTTTAAAAATGGCGGCGATATGGCACGGTCTTCGATACGCATTGCGGCGGATATTGTCAGACGGTGTGACACGCAGCGTCGACGGCATTAATCTGAATAAAAACTAACAAGAATTTTTATTTTATTAACACCCACTCGCAGAATATGAACCAAGAAAAAGTGATATATCCCGGAAATTGATGAAATGGTAGGCTTTGATACAGAAAAAATAAAATTGACCGAAAAAAATTGCTGCATTTCGCGAAAGAAAAATAGTTTCTAAAAAAAATTTTTTAAACATTTAAGATCATGTTTTGGACGATAAGGTTAGAAAGATTTATCTTAAATTTCATCGTAGTCGGTCGTTTCGTTTTTTAGCTATATGCCACGCCAGTTTTTAAAATGCAGTTCAGCCGACCGTGTCATAATTCGGGAATTTTGAAAATTTGATAAAAAAAAATACCACTTAACAGCCAAAAGTGGTAACTAAACATCCCCCAAGTCTCAAAAATCGCGGAGAAATCTCTCCTTTGAAAAAAATTCCATTCTCCTTCACTCATTTCGCAAAATTAAAAAATATCCATACACGTGTACCTGAGCAACTAAAAGCGAAAGCATCCCTAGGTTTCATTTTTTTTCCAAATTTAATCTTCCGCGCTAATTTTGGCACGTTCGTGACTAATTTTCTTCGAGTCACTGCGACTTTTTCGGAATTTCTCGTACTCTCGTTCTCGCATTTCGCGCTTGCTGCGCAACGTCAAACGGCCCGTACAATTGTTAGCTAAGGAATTTACGGGAGAGCGGAATAATTCCTGAAATAACTTTACAGCGACGCCCACGCTCAATTGGCTGAATGGAATTTTCGAAAAATTCTCTCATTCCCGGCTATTCATTCATATTTTCACCAAGAAGGGGTGTAAAATACTACTGCAAAAAACACGCGAACGCGCTCGAATGCTCGAAATTTTTGTATACGTACAACCTGTCGTCGAGGACGACGAATATTGTACGACGTTGAGTCCCGATTCATTCGATGACGTTGACGGGATCGAAACTCGACGATTCAACGTAATTTCTCGAGAAAGGCGACGAAAGTCAAAGCTCGTTTCAATCTTCTAGCACTCTCCCATATTTATATATAATTTGAGAAATTGATATTTGTATCTATGTTAATATATAGAAAATATTAAATTTCAGGGAGCCGAAAAATGAAACTGTTCATATCCATAATGCTGTAAGGTTTTATAATATAACATTGCATATAATTGTATTTTGTGCATATATATATATATATATATATAATATTAGGTGTAGTAAAAAGAAATCCATTATTTTTGCATGTAATTGAAGGCAAAAATAATGGGTTTTTTTCACCACATCTTATATAATAATTATTACTTATATATATTTTTTTTTAAATGTTATTGTAACTTCCATTGTCTGGGTCCTTCCCCTATTACATTGCCGACCATATTCCACTTCACACACACACACCTACACACACGTATATATATATATAATTATATACAATATTATATCATGAAATACTACATCCCTTATAAGCAATTATAGATATTGCAAAAAGGAATGATGCTTTTTTTTTCAATTAAAAATTCCCCCCAATTTTTCTCCGTATCGTGGAACAAAAAATTCGAGGCCAGCCAAAATATTCCAGTAACGCTTCATGCAAAAGTAAACCATTTTCGAAATATTATTATCCTTTTTTAATGAAGGGTAGAGACAACTTGAAAAATTAATTAAAAAAAATTAACCGTTGCATGGAATTGAGCGTTTGTTCATTATTTGAAGTTTGGGGACACAGTAACAACGAATTATTAACAACAAAATAAGAATAATCTCCATACATTTTTGAATACGGGATCCAAAACTCTGCAAGTCCAATAATGATCCTTCTTTTATTGTTGATAATACTCTGTTACTGTGTCCTCAAACTACTAACAATAAAAAAGTCCGATTTCATACAACAGTTTTTTTAAACTAATTTTCAAATTTGCCTACCTCTAACTTGAAAAAAAAATATAAAAATAATCGTATCTCGAAATCGGTTCGCTTTTGCATAAAGCATTACTGGGTTATTTCATAACGGAAGCCATATCCTACAACCCTTTCACGGGATCGTGACCAATAAGCAGTAGCTCTGTATATCATTTTTCAGTCAGTTTTGGATGTACCGTTACGTACATATATATATATATATATATATATATATATATATATATATATATACACATTTTAATGATATACATATATTATTATATACATTAAGGGGAGGTATATATTGTTCGAAATTTTATTTTCCTCCCCTAAATGTATATAATTGAAATTAAAAATATATATATATATATATGTGTGCACAAATAAATCTATGTATATCTCCAAAAAATGGCTGTTAGTGCGTCTTACTTCTTGACGTATCGAAAGTTCTGTGAATGACGCGGGTCGCAACTATGTTTCGCGCATGTATCACGGCACAACATGGTGATCTCGCGAATCTGAATATCAAGCCTCGCTATGACTCATCAAGCATTTTCTATTGTGCATTACACACACATACACACACGCACACACCCGCGCACACGCACACGAGAATTTCGAAATGTTTTGGCAAAGACAATGCTGCAATTATTACGATAGGGATTTTTATCGGGAAAGTACGGACCGTGCTAAATACACGCGCACAGTCCAACTCTATATACGCACTTTTTACATGTAGATATTCGTAAGAATAGCTACCGGATGTTGCATTAACAAAATTAAAATAGAATAAAAAACGTAAAAATAAGTTATAAATAGTTGATACCGAGAAATCCGAGCCATTGGCGTTCAAACGTTATTGTTAATTTTACCTCACTGTTATTATTATTTACTGTCGGGATTATTATTATTTTATATTATTGTCATCAATTTTTTTAAATTCATTTAACTGCTATTATTTTTATATTATTGTTTTTGTTGTTGTTTTTATTGCTATTATCGCTATAAGGTGATGTTACGATTAATTTGCCCATCTCATGTTGCAAGTATATTTATTCGCTTTTTCGAGGATTTTTTTGATGTACCGTTTAAACGCACTATCGTTGAATTTTTACCACACATTTATAAACATTTTTTCAGTCCCTCAGCATTTTATGAACCAAAAATAACGAACTGAATCGACTTTACGACGTTCGAAAGACACTCATGTGTAAAAATAGTTGGATTACGACTGCTATGATATCGGAGGGTTTGCTCATCTGAAATTAAAAAAATCAAATGGCATTTTAATTTGTAGACCGGAGGCTGTCGCCGGAACTGGAGTAAAGTAAGATTATCGAAAATCGTATTTTTGGCACGGTTTTAAAAGTTAAATTCCTAGTTTCGTCATTTTTTCGATTTTTTCAGCACGAACAAACATTATGGCAGATATCAGAAATATTCTAGTCGGGTGAGACCTGTAGATGTGGTGACTACACCATACAAATTTGAGCGAAATCTGTTCAATAATTTTCGAGATATCATGGGAGCCAATTTGAAAAATACAGTTTTGAGAAAAAAAACGCGTATAAAAGTTCACGTACGATTTACACAAAGAAGATGGTGAATCACCATTAGTCTGCTACGCCGGGTTTGTACAAAAAAATTTGTGCAAACTATTTTTTTTTTCGATCTTTTGGCCTTGTCACGCGGAATGACCGCCTTTATTAAATTCAATCTTATTAGTCGTGGATTTCATCACGTTTAAAAGTAAATAGTTTATAACTCCGCGTAAACTAGCAAAAGGAAGTATTATCGTTTGTTTGTTTTTTAACATCCTCGATGAAATTTTCAAGTGTTATAGAATTTTTTTTTCCAATATAAAACCTGATCGAAAAAATGAGTCGGGAAAAATGAAACCAAACATTGAGTACGAGGATCTCCTTTTAAAGGGAGATATACACCTAGGAGCCGGAGAAAAAGGTCATTCTTGTGTTTTTTTTCAAGGAAAACTATTTGAAATTTTGGATTGGGGTTTTAATTATCTAAAAGTATATACATTCAAAAATATGTTAAATTTTCTTTATTTAAAAATATCAAAAATATACAAGGATATTGTATGATCCTTGGAGCGTCGTAAAAAAATCGGTACCCAAAATTTCGCGAAAACCAATGAACCGATGGCCTTAAGATTTTTTGTGGTTATTCTATACACCATTATCTAGTACTTGTCATAGGATTTTTTTTCTGTTACTTAGTTTTTGTTTTATAGGCAAAATAATAACTAATTTTTGGCCCAAAAATCACTATTTATGTTCAAACGTCCGCTATTTTGTCATAAATCGATATTTTCAAAATCGTCTATGACAAGTACTAGCTAATGGTGTATGGAATAACCGCAAAAAACCTCAAGCCCATCGGTTCATTGGTTTTCGAGAAATTTTGGGTGCCGATTTTCTTACGACGCTCCAAGGATCATAAAATATCCTTGTATATTTTTGACATTTTTTAAATAAAGAAAGTTAAAGTAATTTTTGAACGTATATACTTTTAGATAATTAAAACATTTTTTCCGGCTCCTAGGTGTATATCTGCCCTTAATTAAAATTTCATAAGAGTCCGATGGAGAATCGATTGCTTTTTTCCTTGCGTGAAGAATTATTGAGGAATATTGGGATCGAGACACGTAATTGGTGTTTTGCTTTGTTTTTTTTTTTTACACAGGTACGTATCAGGGACAATGGCTTCGAGGTATGCGCCACGGCTACGGGGTGAGGGCGAGTGCACCCTTCGGCCTCGCGAGCCACTACAAGCCGCCGAAGCAGGCGGCGATCCGCGCCTCGTTGACGTCGCTGAGAAGCGCGGACGGAAGTCCGGCGGCTGCCCCGACACCCGAGCCAACCGATCGGCGAGATCGTCGGGTCGACGACAGCCGAGGTGGATTCGTCCTCAAGGCGAGAAGCGACGATCCACCAGCGAGGCGAAAGAGCCTCACCGAAAAGTCCCTTAAAAAAGGGATCCTCTCGGTAATAACGACCGCCAAAAATTCCCCAAAAAAACTTTTTTTACCGAAATATCCCCAGGGATAAAAATCGAAAATCGAGTGATTCGGAGCTATCGCGTTGTCGGCCATTTTCGGAGCCATCATTCCGATACGATCCAGCGCGAGAACTAATTTTGACTTTTCGCTCGGCCGCAAAAAGGGCCTCAAGATACGAAAGCAAAGGAGTACCGGGGATCTCGAGAAGCGTGGTACCGGCGGCAGTATTAGGAGCAACGCAAGCTCCGCTTCCTGGATGTCGACCGAAAGCTCGCAGAGCCAAGCATCCGCTTCCGTACACACGGACAGCAACGCGTCCTTCGTAATCGAGGTATTTCACGTTACGCTAGTATTTTCACCCGATACCGATTTTCATCCGGGAGTCCGATAACAAAAATATTTGTTTAGTCTATTTGAGTTCGCGATCGGTACTTTCTCCCAACCGATCTCTTCAAAACATCGCTCACGATCGGCACTTGCTCCTAACCGATCTCCTCGGAAGATCGATCGCGATCGGCACCTTCTCCCAACCGATCTCGTTGATCGCGATCGGCACCTTCTCCCAACCGATCTCGTTGATCGCGATCGGCACCTTCTCCTAACCGATCTCGTTGATCGCGATCGGAACCTTCTTCCAACCGATCTCATTGATCGCGATCGGCACCTTCTCCTAACCGATCTCGTTGATCGCGATCGGCACCTTCTTCCAACCGATCTCGTTGATGGCGATCGGCACCTTCTCCTAACCGATCTCGTTGATCGCGATCGGCGCTTTCTCCCAACCGATCTCGTTGATCGCGATCGGCACCTTCTCCTAACCGATCTCGTTGATCGCGATCGGCACCTTCTCCTAACGAATCTCGTTGATCGCGATCGGCACCTTCTCCTAACCGATCTCGTTGATCGCGATCGGCACCTTCTCCTAACCGATCTCGTTGATCGCGATCGGCACCTTCTCCTAACCAATCTCGTTGATCGCGATCGGCACCTTCTCCTAACCGATCTCGTTGATCGCGATCGGCGCTTTCTCCCAACCGATCTCGTTGATCGCGATCGGCACCTTCTCCTAACCGATCTCGTTATCGCGATCGGCACCTTCTCCCAACCGATCTCGTTATCGCGATCGGCACCTTCTCCTACCCGATCTCGTTGATCGCGATCGGCACCTTCTCCTAACCGATCTCGTTGAAAGACCGATCGCGATCGGCACCTTCTCCTAACCGATCTCGTTGATCGCGATCGGCACCTTTTCCTAACCGATCTCGTTGATCGCGATCGGCACCTTCTCCTAACCGATCTCGTTGATCGCGATCGGCGCTTTCTCCCAACCGATCTCGTTGATCGCGATCGGCACCTTCTCCTAACCGATCTCGTTGATCGCGATCGGCACCTTCTCCTAACGAATCTCGTTGATCGCGATCGGCACCTTCTCCTAACCGATCTCGTTGATCGCGATCGGCACCTTCTCCTAACCGATCTCGTTGATCGCGATCGGCACCTTCTCCTAACCGATCTCGTTGATCGCGAACGGCACCTTCTCCCAACCGATCTCGTTGATCGCGATCGGCACCTTCTCCTAACCGATCTCGTTGATCGCGATCGGCACCTTCTCCCAACCGATCTCGTTGATCGCGATCGGCACCTTCTCCCAACCGATCTCGTTGATCGCGATCAACACCTTCTCCCAACCGATCTCGTTGATCGCGATCGGCACCTTCTCCCAACCGATCTCATTAATCGCGATCGGCACCTCCTAACCGATCTCGTCGAAAGATCCCTCACGATCGGCACTCTCCCCTAACCGATCTCGCCGAAGGTCCGATCGCGATCGATGCTTTCTCCCAGCCGATCTCATCGATCGCAGGAACGGCCGATTCCCAAAATCCACGACCGTTCCCTGCAAAACACCCCGATCGGCTCAGTCTTACGAGAAGGGAAAAAAACGGCCAGAGAGCGAGTGGAGCAAACGTCTGGCGCTGAATTTGCAGGACGAGCAGATGGACGCGGCGGTAACGGAGACGTATCTCGGCGAGTGGAAGAACGACAAGCGCACGGGTTTCGGCATATCGGAGCGCTCGGACGGTCTCCGCTACGAGGGCGAGTGGTTCAACAATCGTAAGTACGGCTACGGTGTGACGACGTTTCGGGACGGCAGCAAGGAGGAGGGCAAATACAAGAACAACGTCCTGATCACGAGCCAGAAGAAGAAGCATCTCTTTCTCATAAGATCGGCAAAGTTTCGAGAGAGAATAGAGGCCGCCGTAAGTGCCGCGCAGAGGGCCAGCAAAATAGCGCTGCAGAAGGCGGACATAGCGATATCGAGAACGGCCACCGCTCGGGGCAAGGCCGAGCTTGCCGATATGTCGGCCGAGCACGCGCGGGCCGATTCCGAGCTCGCTCAACAGACGGCGAGGCAGTTCGCGCCGGACTTCCGGCAACCCGGCCTCGAGAGGTTACGCAATCGCGAAATCCCCAAGTACGTTCCACCCCCGCAGAACACCCTGCCGACCAAGAGTATCCTGCAAAAATCGGCAATCGGCAGTCACGCGAATACGACGACGGCCACGACCGCGGCCAACACCAACGTCACCGGCCTTGACCAATCGGCCACGTCCAGTCCGTTGAAGGGGCCGATAAACGCCGACGGCACGGCCGGTCCTGGGCCCCAGACGATAGCCCAGTCGATCAATCAGTCGCTCAGACGCGCCAGCGTGAAGCCAGCCCAACAAAATCAACTGGCCTCGAGCAATCAGAACTCCACGGGTGGCCTGCCTAACCAGATGAATCAACTGGTCAATCAGACGCCGGGCCACAATCGATCTAGTCAGCTCTCACCCACGGACATGAATCCGAATCTTTACGGGCAAAATCCCTATCAGAACGCCAGCCAACAGCCCAATCAATACGGCAACAACATCGGCGGACAGTTCCCTCAGATGAACTGGGTCACCGGCGGACCCGGAGGACCCTACGGGCCCGGTGGCGGGCCCAGCCAATTCGTCGTCCAGGGCGGCCAGTACGCCCAGTATCCCAACCAGCAACAGAACCAACAACAATCGCCACAGCAGCAACAGCCGGACCAATATCCCGGCTATCCGCAGAACTCGAGCCCTCAGGGATTCCAGAATCAGTATCAAACAGGATACTCCAGCCAGCAGGTGAGAAACGACCCTCATGGGTGACGAACATTCGTACAATGACGATTGATCGGCATTGTGCCAACGGCTTGCACACACGGCTCTTGAAAGCAAGTCACATTGAGGGGGTTAGCTGCCCTAGTCCTTGATCCACCGGCCGCCATCCATCACTGGCCTCCGGATAATAGGCAACGAGTTGTTTGGGTCTCGACGAATCCAAACAACTCGTCATTGACATTGTTTCAAGAGCCGTGACAGGCTAAGTCATTTGTTCTTGCTCAAAATTGCTTTACCATCTGTAGGTTAAGGAAGCTTTCCAGTGTGACAGCCCGAAAAATCGCTGTTTTTCGCGATTTTTTTTTTTAAAGAAAAAATAATCTAATCGGTCTGGTTTTTTTTTGTATATTAATTGGGTATTGAAGAATACAAAACAATTTTTTAAAGATCGATTTATTTATTAATTAATATCTATAAAAATGATGAAACAATTGTTGCAGAAAATGTACTTGGATGTGGTGTCCACGTTGGGGGTCACAATTTTGATCTGAAACAAAAAACACAAAAAGATTATTGATCGGTATATAATTGGCTTTCGTGCTATGGAGGCTTTTTTTTTTTTTTTTTTTTTTTGCAAAAATGGCGCCGGTTTGAACAAAAAGTATCGATTTTAGCATTTTTTTGGCAGTTTTTTTTACAAAAAAATAGGAAGATGTCAAAAAAAAAAAAAAAGCTTCCATAGCACGATAAACAATGACGTTAAGAATATTGTGTAAAAAATTCAACTCGATAGCTTTAAAACTCTGCCCTCCAAGTTGGACACCGTTTTGAAAAATGCTGTTTCGAGAAAAACGCGTTCAAAGTTTCGCTGTAGCTGTAGCGCTCCGTTGCCTTCTTCCAAGAAATGCTGTACAGTAACCGAAATAATCTGAATTTCGGCATGAAAATTTCAGGGAATATTCGGAAGAGTGTATACTATTCGATAAAGCAAAAAAAAAAAAATCGATTTTTTGAAAATTTCACACTGGAAAGCTCCCTTAATAGAATCGTGTAGCCAAGTGAAGCCGATCTATAAAACGGCACGAAAGGATGTACAAAAAATTTGACTACAGTCGGCAATAAATCGCCCGAGGACTTCAGACAACGTTGCTTTTTGGTTTCCATTTCTTTATGATTCTAGATCTTGTATCCAATGCAACCGACTATGTACGGTCCAATGACCATGGCCCAAATGAGCCAATTCGGAACGCAGCTTTACGGCGTAAGCGGACACGAGACCCTCGTGTTTTTTCGCTCATATTAGATATCCAGTTAATTTCTCCCCGTCTTTCACGTTGTTTTTCTTTTGTCCGTGTTGTTGTTGCTGCTGATGCTGCTGTTGTTTTTGAGATGCGCTACCAAACTCAGCACCGTATTCACGTAACTTTTATCATCCCCATTCACACCCTGGTGGACAAGGGGACTGGAGTAAAGGAGTCCAAACTCCCTATCCCAGACTGTATGTACGAAGTTCTTTCAGTCGGTCGCAGAAGTGTAGTGCTCAGTTTCGCCGTAGGCGTCGCTAGTGGTCTTGGGAACCAATAACATATAGTAATACAAAACTGCATAAGGTCCGAGCTCCGACTCAACGACCAATCACAAAACTGGGGTAATCGTGTTTCTCTCTCGTACTCCTTCCTTCCCGTCGTCCGTACGTCCTTCTTTGCCGTTGCCGTCGCAAACAAATAATTAAATTCGCTGAAAAAGAATTCGCTCGCGAAGGTTTTATATAGCAGCTGTGCTGGTGTACACGACAGATATATTTGTTTGACAGACGCAAACAATTTTGCCGCCATAACACGGTCAGTTTCACCTTATGCAGTTTTCTATTACTATATATTATTGGTTCCCAACGACACTAGCGACGCCTGCGGCGGAACTGAGCACTACGCCTCTGCGACCGATTGAAAGAACTGTTCGAGTAGGGAGTGTCGACTCCATGGAGACTAGAGTAAACGAGCCCAAACGCAATGCTGGCGAAATGGTTGTGAAAGTGATGAACGATCCGCGGATTGTACCCGCCTGGCGGCGCTACCACTGCGGGCTCCGTCCGCGCGGTGATTTTGAATCGTCGATCCGCAATTTGTCGTATATTTGTTTCTTATTAGCGCAGCTTGTAATACTGAAGAGTAATATTGATATGCTTTTGTTTAAATTATGAAATTATAATATTTCAGTAATTTTTTGACTCGGAGGTGATCTATACTGTAAATGTTTTATTTTTATACGGTGACACGTACGATTAAACAGCCATAATGTGAATATTGCATACTGGATTTCCAAGAAAAATATTTTTTTCAAATCGTACATTATAACGAAATGGGAGCGAGGGGTATTTATATTAAAGGATTCGCATATTTAACCTAAAAAACGTCTTTTTGTCCAAGCATCATGCGTTACATTTTTGCTGTATATCAAAGAAATCTCTAACAGCATTAAAGTTAATGGCAATTATAATTAAATTCTACGACGATAGCATGCAATAAAAAAAAATACAAACGCTTTGACGAAATGAATCAACATGTGGTTGTACTTGCCGATGTCAACATGTGTCAATATTTTCGCTAATTCGATAATCAATTGCATAAACATAATTTTAAGGTTCAGTTCTTACCTTTATTGGATGGTTTTTTTCTGTTTTGCTTTTATAAATACTTTTAATATCGAAATATCACTCAACGATGCGTAACAGCGTAAACTGCGTAAACTATATGTAACTGACATATGTGTAACACTCACATATATAGTAACTGACAGTAATACGTCACTGTATGTATGTCACAAACACTGTTAAGCCGGTCCTCACGTACCTACCCTATCCACCACCTATCCTATTCCGTACCAGGCGCTGGTATCGCGTGCGGATATTTTTCGCACTACAAGGTCTTTCATCACTTTCACGATTCACTTTTCGACGATTCCGCCATATGCGTTTGGGCTCCTTTACTTGAGTCTCCATGGTCGACCCCTTCTCTCTAGTCTCCCTGCTGGTGGACGTTGAGTGAACCAGATGTGCAAATTATCATTGAGCATTGAGACTCGAACGCCGTGAACTTGGCTTCAAACCCGAGAATCGGTACGAGAAATAGCGATTGTCGATTTCTTTACCGGCCGAGTCGAGGGCCGTTTCCTCGCCTTCGGCTGTCAATTCAACGCGAATCTTTTCAGCCGAGGCGCCAAGTTTGAACTAGAGTTGACGCTACCGCTTCGAAACTCGATCGGTAGTAAATCGGTTGGATTTCCTCGCGGCTGTTCCTCGTCACCCTAACCGTGCGCCATTTTAACAGGCCCGACGCGAACACCAATGGTCCCTTAGCGAGATTTTGAATGACGAGTAGAACAGCAGGCCTACACGAATCCCGGGTTCCCGTCGAACGGCCCACCTAACCCAACTTACGATCGATAAAGTCCATTTCGATCTTCCTCCCTGCCTTATCGACGGTCGGTAATACCGAATCCCTTTTATCAGACGACGGCCGTGCCGAATCAGTACGGGAGCGGACCGAATCAGTACAACCAACAATCGGTTTACGGCCAGTCGCCGATTCAGCAGCAACCGACGGTTTACCAAAACGATGCGACGACGACGTCGGCAACGACGACGACGACGATTATCGACGGTCAGAGGCAACCGAGCTCGAGTATACGAAGAAATTCCCGAGTGCTCAATCCTCAGGATCGTCCCGCGGTCGGCGGGCCTGTCAATCAGTCCCTCAACGACAGGTGCGTAACGAAAGATCTTTTTGCACTTTTGCGACGACACAAATCGGCCCCAATTTTACGGTCATCGCAATGCCGAGCCTGAAACGTCGTACTCAGATCGTTCTCGATCCTTCCTAAGGCTGGACCACTACAAGAGGCCACCGAGTCGAGACAGCTCGGTAGATCGGTACGCCCGGGCCCATTCACGGTTGGTCGGCTCCAGACAGCCGTCCGTCGACAAAACCATCCCACCCAGCCAAGACACGAACGAAAGGTATTTAAAAAATGGCCTATCGATACGAGATTCAATCGATCAATTTTTCAAAATTCATCCCTCCCTTCAACATCCCAATACACGCGAAAAACAATTTTAAAAACAACGAAAAGTGAAAGTAAAATATTTATTTTTCACTCGCGGGGAAAGATCGATGCGGGGCCCGAGCCTGATAAGATCGGGCACCCCCTTGAACGGCTCGGTGGTCGGCAGCGGGGCCGCAACCCCCACCTATGTACCCCCAACGTCCAGTCAGTTCGAGGGTGCACTCTTGAAAAATCGCAACCTCGGACAGGACATACTCCCGAGTCCTGGCCAACCCAAACGAACCGAGAGCCTCTACGTGCCACCCGGAAGGGGCTCGGTGGCCGCTGGATCCGCCGGTGGATTTGGAATTCCCAAGGTAAGTTACGAAAATACGTTTTTCTTAAAAATCCGTTCTATCCAATTCATTCGGCTTTCCCTCTCATTTATATTCACGTATATATACACGTATAAATCGATAGTGGGTAAACAAAAACGTACTTCCGGTTCCTACCTGTCGGAAATAACCGAAAAAAGGACATATATTATTGCGGATTATTTTATTCGGCAATTTTAATGCTAGTTTAAACAACGCATGTTGATGGAATTAAAAAAAATGCAGAACAAATGCAAGGGATGCTAAAACATTTTTTCATTTATATATATACATAGAATATATATATATATATATATTACTCCCTGTATTTCAACTTTAATTGCACACCTAATTAACGTCCCAACGACGACACTAATAACAAAGGAAAGAAAAAATAAAAACCTCGAAACTTCATCGATTGCCAAATCTGCCGAAAACACTTCCGATCATCGTCAGTTCGAAAAGTATTGAAAAAAAAGCTAAATTCACAATGAGAAACGGTTTTTCTTCGTTAATTCGCGATTTACGGAATTTATCGTTTCAAATTTCCCGCGCTTTCGTCGATGACGTTTCGTACAAAGTCGCGACGCCAGGAGCGCTGCCAGCCAATTCTTGCGATACTCTCACGAATTATCGTCACTCGAATAAATCATTTTCTCATTCTTTCCATGCTTCTTTTTTACTGCATACATTAATATTGAACATTTATGTATATATAGTATCTATATATATATGAGAATAATACGATTTTTTTTTCTGTTTCGATCTTACTGTCCGAAATCTTGTCTCTGTCTGTCTGTAACTGCTGTGGTGTTTTGTGGTGTGTTCTGTGCATGCGTACCCAGGACACGAGCCGGACGGTCCCCGCCTGCTTCGACGCAACATCAAAGGGCCGCGCTACCCTCTGAGTATAAGTACATTTTCAAAAATTTAATTCCACGACGAGAGCGAAACTGAAAAAAAAAAGGAAACAAAGAGCAAGAGCTCATTCATCCGTTTGTTTTCTTGTCGACGTTTTTTTTTCTTGTCTTTTTCTAAATGGTAATTGCGAGGTAAATTGCGTAATTAAGAACGTAATTAATCCATTGCGGAAGCAATGATTGAGAGATGACGAGCCACCATCCAATTCGGGGGGTTTTTTTTTTTGGACGCCCTGTTTTCGCAATTATAAGAAGGCGAAGAGGGCGAAAAATTTCCTTGCCATCTTGATCCGCGAAATAAAATTGTGGCGAGCTTTTTTTGAGAAAAAATAACGTTTTGACGATGTTTTCTCTCGATCCGATCGAAGCGCGGCGTCGTTCGAGATCGCTCGACGATTTTCGAAATTCAGATCCGATTGAACAAATCGGCTTCTTTTTTCTCCAATCATTTGCCAATCAGCTTAAAATAATCTTCAAGATAATTCTCCCCCGCTGAATTAGCAGTAAAATAATAAAAATTTGATTTGTCAATTTTATTCATTTACTCCACGAACGAAGGTTTTATTTTCCAAAATTCGCGAGCGATCGAGACATTTTTTATTCGACAAATACTGCAATTATCTTTTACCACAGAATTAAATCATACAAGGCTATTTATTATTCGACATAATTTTGTTTAATTTGATAATTAAATGTCGCATTTGATAATTTGTTCAATTTGATATAATTCGATATAATTTTGTTTAATTTGATAAATAAATGTCGCATTTGATAATTTGACAATCATGAACACCTCGTTTACTCATTTAATTCGTTGCTCGATCCTCGCAGCTACAAAATAGCAATAATTTATTTTAAATCCCTTTTAAATTCGCGTGAAAAAAAATCAATTCCACGATCCCCCGACGAGGAAACCTCGATCGATCGACGAGATAACAGACATCGTCGAAAAACCGACTACAGGTCGTATCCTGGATTAAAAAAATTGCGAAATTTTATAGACTTAAAAAAAACGAGAAAAAACTGAAAAATCGCCGTCCTCGGTCTATAGGATAGTAATGGGTGTCCGGTTGACGTTTCACTCGAATTTTTAGCTCCGTCGCAAAAACCCGACGAAGCGCGTGCCTGTCGAGTGACAAAAAAAATACTCGCTTTTTTGTCGGTCGAATTTTTTTTTTTTTTTATCATTCCAAGAGAAGACTCTTTTTTTTCGTTTCTGCGATCAGCTATATATATATATATATATATATATATATATATATATATACACAGCGCCTGTCGTGGCGAAAAATTATTTTTTCTAGCCAGATCGTCCATCCAGACCGTCCCCACAAAAAAAAATATATATATATATATACGCTTACGAATATAAAAATAACCTCGAAGAAAGGAGCCTATTCGGCCAGTCAATTTCCTCGAGTCGCTAAACAAGTAAAGAGGGGGAGCGAGAATTTACCCAAAAATATAAAAAATGTTGTCCTGACTGGTCAAAATGTACGAAAAATGTTGAGTATAATTTAATCGCTGGAGACGCACGCGTTCGATAATTGCATAATGTTCGATGTTAATGATTAAACTTAAATAAAATATTATTCAAGATACATCACCAATAATAATAATAATGATGATGATAAAAAAATAATAGTAGTAGTAATAAAAATAAATGATGTCAATGAAACGTTTCAAAAAACAACAGCAGAAAATTGAATATTCACGAACCGTCGCCGGAAAAGTTTAGTTGCCTAAATTGTACGAAACTTTGCGAAAAAAAAGGGATGAGTATTAGCGAAGTAAAAAAAATAACATTTTTTTCAAGTAGTCTGCGGAATTGGGTAATTTGAAGAAAAAAATCACGTCCACAATTTTCGAACAATAATACCTAAAAATGTACTATTATTGTCATTACGAGATATATATATATATATATATTTAGAAATATTCACACGGGACATATATATGGAATATTCCACGCCGTTTCATTCAATCCGTGACCCCGACGATTTTTGGTTTGCCTCATTAATTTTTGTAAAATTGTACCCCATGAAAGGAATATCCACAGCAATTTTCATGTTTTTATCTCCTCTCTTTAAGGACTTATAATTTTCCGAAAAATGTTGATTTCAGAAGTTTTGGAAACATCTAAACTTTGATAACTCCTGAACTAATTGAGATATCAATAAATAGCATTACGTATTTTTTTTCATTCTAAAGCATACATTCGTAAAAAAATATAAAAAATTATCAATTATCAACGTGCATGTTTTTTTGCTTCTAAAGTATAAACAATTTTTTTTTTAGAATGATCGACTTGTTTTTATTTATTCAAAAAATTCTCTAAAATGGAGTGACCCATTCTATGATTTTTAAGACTATTCTCATCGTGGGCCCGTTTTTCCTTCTATTTTTCTTCGAATTAATCAGATCTTTTCAGACGATTTTAATCATTTCCATGTCTAATAATGTTATTAATGATTTTGTGATTTCCAATTCGGCTTCGACAGACCTGGAACGGTTTATTTTTAATTGGTGCTGAATTTAACGAAAAAAAATGTTTTCATTCAAAATTACTTTTTTTTTTCGTAAAATTGAGTAGAGATGAAAAATAAACCGTTTCTGGCCTGTCGAAGCCGAATTAGAAAACGCAAAATCATGAATAGCATTAATGGGCATTAAGATGATAAAAAACGATTTAAAAAAATATGATTAATTGGAAAGGAAAACAAAAAATGGTCTTGGTCACGCGGTAGCTGAAATGGCGTAGAATATCCCATATATATATTGTTATGTACGATATTGCAAAACAGCACAAGTTCCTTCACTCGCGTCAAAAGCGACAAGTACGTGCCCTCCAGCCATTAATGTATCGGCCATCAGAAACGAACACAGGAGCGTTTAATTTCACGAAAAAACGAGGAGAGGAAAAGAAACGAGAAAAAAACACTTATCTTTGCCAGAGAGTACCTTCGAAAAAGGAAAATAACGGGAGTGAGAAATCGAACGTACCTTGTTGAAAAAAAAAAAAAAAATATATATATATATATATATATATATATATATATCTATAATATACACACATATATATCTATATACACGAAAAGAAGACAAAATAAAACGAATGTAAAAATCTAGCTTACGGGGGAGGGGATTGATCGACCCTTGAAAAATTGCCAAAAAAAAATTGTTTTCCATTTTCGAAACGAGCAATTGCAAAAGTGCTCATTCTGCGAGATTATTATTTTGATAAAAACGTTTACAGAGTAATCCCTTTATCATTACTATTGTTTATTTTATTATTCATTAAGTATTTGATTGCACTATTATTATTCATCAATTTCTATTAAATATATATATTTTTTAACGAACAATCGGAAATGTTTTGTCGATAAATCGAGACCCCCCCCCCCCCCCCCCCGAAAGTGCTCCAGGAGCACGTACGCTTCGAGTAAACGGAGTTCAATTAAATTAGGAGAGACGGAAAAGTGAAAAGACACAAATTGACGTCCGATCGATCGGCGAGGGGTACAAAGCGATCGATCCAATTTATCGAATATATTATTCCGTGCGAGCGCGAGGTCGTGATGGGGAAGGTAAGGTTACTGTGATCGTGGTTGTGGAGGCGGGGACCGTAACGATTTTTTTTTTTAATATCCTTTTCGTTTCTTTCTCTTTGATATTATATTAACATAACGTTGCATCATATATATAAATAAATAATTATATACATAAATAAATAGAGAATTTGTATATTATATATATTAGGGTGGTTAAAAAAAATCGATTTTTTTTCTCAACGGAAAATTGAAGTATGTTAAGAAAAAGAAAGTTTTGCAAACTTTGAGTCTAACAAGTACGCGTGTTTTTTTGGAGCAATGTGTTGTTTTGGAGTAAGAAAACGAATGAAGAAAAAAATTGACGAAAAATCCAAAGAAAGCAAAATTAAATGTCGTTTGAGCGCTACCTAAAAAGATGTTCAGACCTCTCAAATTTTGTATGAATTACTTTTTCATAACGTAGTAACATTTTCCGTTGAGTACCGCGAAAAAAAGAATTTTTTTTGTTGCTATTTTTTTGTAATTAATTTTTTTTCGTCCATATTTTTTTGAAAAAAAATAGAGCTCAAAATTGTGCCACCCTAATCTATATATTAGGGTGGCACAATTTTGAGCTCTATTTTTTCCCCTCATCCCACCGTGCAATTCTCTTCTTTGACGAAAAAAAAAGTTGTCGCAAAAGCTGCGAGCGGACAAAAAATAGTTTGAAGTCCCTCAAGCCTCCCAAAAAAAACAAATGTAATTAAAAAATCGATTTTTTTTTCTCATCTACTTCTCACTCATGAATTTTACGTTTTGTCATTTTTGAATTAACCTGCCAAAAGCTCCAGTCGGCCAATAAATATTTAGTGGTGCTCAAGGTTTTCGAAATTCACAATTTCCGCCAAAAAATAAATCTTGCATGCACTATAATTCCTTGTAGCATAAAAACAAAATAAACAGCGAAGTGTTACATTTTCAGAATAATTAATTATAATCATTTGTAACAAACACCAATTAGGCGATATGTGTTATTATGTATTATTGTATTATGGCGTCGCTCGTCACAGACATTACGATGCGCGGAGAACAGCTGTCATTTCAGTTTTACGAATAAATCGACCTATCATTTTGATTACGGACAAGAGCTTTGAAGAATTATTTTATGAGAACAAAGATTATAATTCTTGGGTTAAAAGTGTGAGGTGCATTTGAAAAATCTGTTTCTAACGAAAAAAGGATTAATTGTTTTGAAAATTTTACAAAGCGTCAAATATATGAGTGAGAGGAGTAAAAAAAAATTGGCGAAAATTGGAAATTTCGAAGCTCTTGAGCGACCACCACATATTCATTGGCCGGCTAGATCTTTCGCGAGGTTAATTTAAAAATGATAAAGCGTAAAGTTCATGGGTGAGAAGTGAACGAAAAAAAATCGATTTTTAATGAAAATATGAATTTTTGGGAGGCGTGAGTCACCAAATATTTTTTTTCTTTAGACAAGATAATTGGACGGTGAGAAAAAAGTAACAAAAACTCCAATTTTCGTGCCACCCTAATGTATATAAAAAAAATAATATTTATATTTGTATCGTCCACTCGGCATCTAGTTTTTCGAGCATCTGCATTCTCAATTTTACTCGTTCCCAATCACTCCAACCCTCTCCGTTGATCAACGTTCGTTCGATCGAAGGGAGAAAAATGCGAAGTATTTTATGCGCAACTTTCGAAAAATTAAGACTTCAGATGAAAAAAAAACGTATTCGAACGAAAGTTGAGACAAAGTTTGCCACAAAAGCCCACATTACTGACAATCATTCGTCATTATTCATTCACAAAATGTCACTTTTATTCACGCCTCGATTTTTTTTCGATAATTGTTTTCATTATTCGTAGTAATTAAAAAAAATTTTATTGTTATTCTCATTATTACTATTGGTACTATTATTATTTTTTTCTATTTTGGTTTTTCATTATTATTATTTTTTAAAATTATTATTTATTATTATTATTATTATTACGAGAGTTTTTCGAGTATATGGCTCGTTAATTTACGCGCTGGCTCGTCGTGACTACCGAATTATTATAGCAAAGAATTTTTTACAAATCAATGAAAATTTTTCGATTTTTCGATTTATTTTCGAGAGGGACCACGAAACAAGAAAGTGAAGAGAAAAAATTTCGCGATGGATAATACGTGATATTGATTTTGAAAAATTAAGAGCAAAAAAAAATAGTTTTGAGTAATGAAAATCCGTATCCTCCACACCCCCGATACAAGATCGCCTTCCCACACATGTTTGTTCAGAGATACATTATTTTTCTAACGCATGCTTATAATCGCAACACTCTATAAACTTTAGATAATTATACTCAACGATATGATAAACATACAGGGCCACTGTTTGTTGGTCACGATCTGCTATCAAATAACCCACGATTGATTTATGCAAAAGTTACCCATTTTTCTAAATATTATTAATATTTTTTTTAAAGGGGTAGGCAACTTCAAAAATTAAAAAAAAACTGTTGTATGGAGTAAAACTTTTTTTATAATTTGTAGTTTGAGGACACAGTAACGAAGAATTATCAACAATAAAACAAAAATAATTATCAGACTCGCAGAGTTTTGGACCTTTAATTCAAATGTGTTTGCTGATTATTATTTCTTTATTGTTGACAATTCTTTGTTACTGTGTTCTCAAACTGCAAATAATTAAAAAAGTTTGATTCCGTACATTTGTTTTATTATTATTTCTTAAATTCCTCATTCCTCGATTTAAAAAAATAAAAATAATATCTCGAAACAGGTTCACTTTTGCGTGAGGCATTAGTGGGATATTTGATAGCGGAAAACATGTCCTAGAAACGTTTCACGGGGTTGGGACCAACAACCAGTAGCCGTGTACAACAGTAGGTTAATATTAATTAATAAATTGGATTGTATTGTTATTCATATTTTTACTCGGATTGTTTATTATTATAATGATTATTATGATTATATGGCTTCGTAATTACGACCACTACTGTTATTACGATTATTATTATTATGATTATTATTGTCGTTGTTATCATTATTAATATTATTGTGATCGTTATTATTGTGATAGCGATAAACAAATAGGATTTCGTGTGTACAGATATCTCAATTATTGTGAATTTGTGTCTACGACAAATTGAATTCGTAGCTGCGTAAAGTGAATATTACTCAGCACCCAATAGGGAACTAACCTCGTTCACTACTAAATTTTAGATCGAATCTAGACAAAGACAAACCCAAATCCATCTCATTAATTATTAACACAAGGGAAGTAAAAGAGTAAAATAAATATGTTTTTTTTTGTTCGTTTTCTCGATAATAATGGGGATTCTCGAATATTCAGTTTGGTCTTCGATTTACAAATATTCAATTTACGATTTAATTTACCATTTTGAGGGAACAATTTATAAACTGCAGATGATTTTTTCCGAAGCAGAATTTCTGTGATTTTCTTGTTGATAAAACATTGAAAAAAAAACAATTTCATTGTCAGGGATTTTGCTATTTTTTTCACCTGTTTTTCGAGGTGGCAAATTTTATTTTCCTTGTAAATAATTACAAGACTACGAACAATACTTTGTTGCAGAGGTACGAAAGTAATGTTCAATTGATTTTTTTTTCTTGATAATAATGGGTGTAGTCAAATATTCCGTTCGGCCTTTGAACCACAAATTTTTACTCTGCAAAAATTCAAATAGAGCTGAAAAAGGAGAATGCAGCATTTTCGGAGGAATAATTCATAAATCGCAAAAGATTATTTTCGAAGCAGGAATTTTGTGATTTTTTCGTCGATAAAATATTGAAAGAAAAAAACAATTCAATTGTCGGAGTTTTTCAATTTTTTTCATTGGTTTTTCGGGGTCTCCAATTTTATTTTTCTTGTAAATAAATTACAAAACTACGAATAAAAATTATGGCAAGGATGTGAAATTATTTGAGTTTGCAACTCACTTAAATTTTACTTTTCGAATTTCAACAAAAGCTAAATTTTACATCGTGTCTACTTGAAATTTGAAAATTTCCACGGATCAATTGACGATAATTCTGAATAAACTACAGGGTCCACTTGAAATTCAGGAACTAAAAAATCCAAGCTCCTCCACGTTCGATCAAGCTAATCGCGACGAATGAAAATTTTGCCGAGGGTGCAATTTTTTTTCCACTTTTTTTTCCTTCTACCTGTCGACGTGAAGTGCCAATTTTTTCCACACATTGACGCAAAGTGTCTTTCTTCCGGGGCCGACGAAACATTGTACCTTAATTGCAAATTAACTGTAATAACGAACGTCCTCACAGTTGACAAAAAAAAACAAAAAAAACATCACGTCAATCTTATTATACATGAATATTGAAAGAGGAGAAAATTAATAAAGTAAAATTCCCTAAAGTTCGACAGGGAAGAGCAGCGATAATTCTCATATTGCACAAAAGTGGGTTGACATCGTTGAACGTGACCGGCCAATTGTCGCTTCTAACAATTGTATATTAATCGACGTGTCCACGTGTATAAGTTGAAAAATGAAAACAAAACCGACTTGCTATGTAAAAAGAATATATATATATATATATATATATATATATATATATATATAAAATCTGCGAATTTTCGAGAGAGGAGAAAAATGTGAGAGCAAAATCTGCCACCGAAAAAGAGCTTTTCACCGGGCCTAGAAAAAACAATCGAATAAACGTTGAAACAATATGGTCAAGAAAACTTCTTTGATCCCATGCCCTTTTTCCATATTTTTTCAACCCTCTCCACAACGAGCATTATATTGATGTTAAAAAATTCTATCAAATTGAAAAAACATCCTTCAACGTTGACCATTATTGTTGCAAAATAATTTCGCATCGTGTCGCTTTTCATGAAAATTGAATAAATTACACTTTTGGCCCGAGGCCAAAAGAGTGCTGGTGAGCTTTTTTTTTGTTTGTTTCGCAACGATCGCGGAAGAATGCGACGCTGCGATTATGCAAACACCAATTAAGTATATATGGAAAAGAAGAAAGAAAATAGAAAATACTACTTATGTTGTAGTATTTTATTATTATTACTATTATTATAAAGTACTATTATTATTGTTATAAATACAATTAAATACTAGTAGTACTGATACTATAATAATAGTAACAGCAACGACTATTATTATTGTTACTATTATAATAAAATACTACGATCATTGTTATAATAATAAAATACTACTAGCATTAATACTACAATAATAACAATAACAATAAAATGCTATTATTATTAATGGTATAACGATACTAGTGGTAATAATAATTATTATTGTTGTTGTTGTTCTTATAAAATACTATTAGTATTAATACTAATCATAATAATAATTAGTATTATTATTCTTATTATTATAATATTCCGCCATTTCTTCGCATTTCCCTTCGGATAGTTTTTTTTCCTCTCAGTCCCTCAGAGACAAATTTTCCTCTCCCCAAGTGTCGCCCACAGTTCAAGAGGGCACAGGGAAACTGAAAAATTCGCGTTAATTAAGGGCGGCAGGATGTTCCCTGAGTTTCGGTCGGGCTCACGACCGGAATCTCAGTAAAACTTGCTCCCGGTGAATAGTCGCGGCTAGGCGGTCACCCATCCGAGTAGAGTTACTTACGCAATGCGGGTGTAGCTCCGAAAAGCACATACCACCGATTAATTTGGAATTTCGTGTACTCGTGTATTTTGACTCGCTGATCACGAATACGATAGTGAAAATGCACGCAAATTTGATTTTCAATGTCAAAACGCAATGTCAAAACGTAAAAACTGATTTTTAAAAAGTTTTTTGTATTTTATTTTAATAGATGTTGATCTTAGAGAAAAATGTTTCCTACAAAAGTTGTAGCCTATAAAAAGATTGATCTTTTATATTCCATACAGTTGGTGTCTAAAACCATTCTTTTTCGAGAAAAATGGGATAATGCTCCGATAAGTACGTTTTGTTAAACTTCATTACTTTCTATATTATCTACTTACGCACTTTACCGCGGGAAGGTTGAAGTGCGGGTTTTTTTGTTTTTTATTGTACTTATTATATTTTATTTTATTTTTAGTTTTTTTAATATTTTTTTTTCTTTTAGGCTTTTTTGGGAATATCACGATCTCCGTGGCCCCTGATTCTAATCACGCAGCCTTCGTATTTGACTCAAAATAGGACTTTTTACAAAAGTTGTGAAAGTAGAAATTTGACCCTTAAGGGGGTGAAACCGGGTTAGAACTAGGGGCCATAGATATCGTAATGCTGCCCTTTTTGTATTTTGTTTATTGTTACGTTTTTTGTTTCGGTTTGTTCGGGTTTAAAGACTAAATTGCACTCTAAAGACTAAACTGCAACCTTCCGTGGTAAAGTGGGTAAGTAGATAACATCGAAACTAATAGAGTTTAGCAAAATCTACGTATTGGAGAATTATCCGACTTTTCTTGCAACAGAATGGTTTCAGGCAAAACCTGTATACAAGATAAAAGATTAAGCCTTTTATAAGCTACAACTTCTGTTGGAAAGATTTTTCTCTAAGATTAATATTTATTAAAATAATATATAAAAACTCTTAAAAAATCAGTTTTTGTGAGATTTGACCTTGGAAATCGAATCTGTCAGTATTTTCACTATCATATTCCTGTTCAGCAAGTCAAGATACACGAATACACGAAATTCCAAATTAATCGGTGGTATGAGCTTTTCGGAGCTTTATACCGCACTGATATTATCTCGCAACAGAATGGTTTTAGACAAAACCTGTATAGAACATAAAATATCAATCTTTTCATAAACTACAACTTTCTCACGAACCATTTTTCTCTAAGATCAAAATTTATTGAAATAAAATAGAAAAAACTTTTAAAAAATCAGTTTTTGTGAGTTTTGACCTTGGAAACCGATTTTACCAATATTTTCACTATCATATTCGTGATCAGCGAGTCAAAATACGCAAATACACGAAATTCCAAATTAATCGGCGGTATGAGCTTTTCGGAGCTTTATCCCGCACTGCTATTATCTCGAAACAGAATGGCTTTAGACAAAACCTGCATGGAACATAAAATATCAATCTTTTCATAGACTACAACTTTCGTAAGAAACATTTTTCCCAAAGATCAAAATTTTTTGAAATAAAATAGAAAAAACTTTTAAAATATCAGCTTCTGTAAGTTTTGACCTTGAAAATCAAATTTACGGGTATATTTACCATCATATTCGTGATCAGCGAGTTAAAATACACGAGTACACGAAGTTCCAAATTAATCGGCGATATGGGCTTTTCGGAGCTTTATCCCGCTCTGCTATTATTTCTGTAATTTTTCTGTATATCTATATCTATATTTTTTTCCGCGGTCCTCGAGGGGCATAAGATTTAACCTCGCGGGTTTCGCGGCCGCGCGTCTATTTCGATGACATCCGCCACCGGCGTGTGCGGATCGAAAATTGATCGAGAGGTGGAGCTTAGCCGAGAGAGCCTCGGAAGAGGCAAAAGATTTCTATTTCGGTGAGCAGCAGGAGCGGGAGGTCCGCAAAGATCGGCCAGTGCGCGTTTTGGCCCCCGCGACGTCCGCTCGGTCCCTCCTCGCACTCACGGCTCTCTCGTTATTGTTGCTAAAGAAAATAAGCTCAAACGACACCGAGGAAAAAAAGAACGAAAAAAAGAAAACAATCGAACTTGGTGCGACAAAAAAACGAACGAAAAAATTCATCGACCTTTCGTATCCAAACGTTAAGGGGGGGGGGGCGGTGGGAGGAAAGAGTCGCGTTTTATTTTTCTCGCAGTCAAGGACGGGCGAATTGCGAGATGAGAGCGAAAATGACATTGAGCTTGCTCGCTCGAAATGCGGTGCGAATTGATTAATTCGGAGAGTGCGATAAAAAGGAACGATGGATGAACGAAAATCGCGATAGAGGGAGAAAATTGGAAACATTGGGGAAAGAGGAGGGGGAAATTTTTGAGGTTGTTGTCGAGGTGGAAAAAGGGAGCGAAAATGTTCGGGTGGTCAGAGCCTGATGAGGAGGAAGAGGCCCTTCTGTGCAGCCCTGCTCTCATGGCCAGAAGGGCCTCGGAGTCCTGGATCGTCGCGCCTCCCGTCGAGGTACGCTCCTATAGAAAGGAGTCGTCCGTTCACTCAACCGGGTCATCTTATGTGACAGCTATTTTTTTTCGCCTTTTTTTGGAATTTTTTTTCGAAGAAATATTGAAACGCACTGTCTTTGAATTTTTACCACACATTTAGTAACATTTTTACAGTCCCTCGGAATTTTATCGAACACAAATTACGAGTTGAATCGATTTTACACCGTTCGGAAGATACTCGTGTGTAAAAAAAGTTGGTTGTGAGCTGCCATGATTCCGGAAGTTTTGCTCATGTGAAATTTAAAAAAAAAATCAAACGGCATTTTAATTTGTAAATCCGAGGCTATCACGGGAACTAGAGTAAAGTAAAAACGTCGAACATTGAATTTTTGGCACGGTTTTGAAAGTTAAGTTCCAAGTTTCGTCACTTTTTTTCGACTTTTTCAGCTTAAAAAATAACTATGGCAGATATCAGAAATATTCATGTTCGGGTGAGAACTATAGATATGCTGACAATACCATAAAAATTTGAGCGAAATCCGTTCAATAGTTTTTGAGATATCATGGAAACCAATTTGAAAAATACAGTTTTGAGAAAAAAAAACGCGTTTGAAAGTTCAAGTACGATTTACACACATTTTTGCAATTTGGGCGAACTCGATTTTTTTTTCGATTTTTGGACCTGTCACGCGGGATGCCTCAATTTCTCGCGCACTGCGCCGATAACAGTTTTTTTTACTTGCTTTGTATAGCATCTAAGAGCTTTTTTTAACAAGGTAACCGCAGAGCTTAATTTGTTCCTGTGTAACGGTGCGACGTAAGATTGGGACACACGTAAATTACCTTAAGGTTTAGCCATTTGTGACGCCATTTCCTTGTTAGGGACAGGTTTTTTTATTTTCTGTCAATTCGATTGTCGTATATTAATTTTTTATTTTATATTAATTCGATTGTCATATCGTAATTTTTTCTTTGTTTTTTTTTTATTAAACCGATTGTCGTATCGTGATTTTTAATTTTTTTATCAACTCAGATATCTTATCGTTATTTTTTATCTTTAATTGAATCCATTATCGTAACGTTATTTTTTTCAATTCAATTATCTCATCGGAATTTTTAATTTTTATTCAATTCGATTGTCGTATAGTAAATTTTTGTTTCTTATTCATTGGCGTTTCGTCTCGTAATTGTTTATGTTCTATTGATTCGATTATCCTGCAATAATTTTTTAGCTTCAATCAATTCGATTCTGGTATCATAATTTTTTATATTTATTAATTCGGATTTCTTATCGTTATTTTTTTATTTTCAATTGAATCAATTATCGTATCGTAGTTTTTTGTTTTTAATTAATGCAACTGTCGCATTGCTTTTGTTTTTTTATCAACTTAATTATCGACTCATAATTTTTCAATTTTCAATTGGTTCAAATAAAAAATGGTTCAAATAAAATTCAAATAAAAAATGGTTCATTTAAAAAACAATTTAACGTATCGAATTGTGTTTTAACATGAGAAAAAAAAATTCGAAACATCTTTTTATTTTATATTTTATTCATGTATATATGTGTAGGAAATACATAAACAAGTATAGTGATTTTTTTTTACACAGACGCGGTCAAGTGACGTCGCCCATGCAAAATTTTATGTGAAATTTCAAACGAACAAACTTTCACATATAAAGTTTTATTCAACATAAGATTTTACATATTATTTACCACAATCATGTACACATAGAAGTTATTAAAAACACAAGATTGTGCATGATTTTTTCACACCCAAAAAAAAATTAATCACGTATCGTTATGACCAAAATAATATTAATCGTGAATTTCGACTCAAAGAAAATCAATCAGGTGCATCGCGATGTCAATTCAATTCAATCCATCTCGATTTCGGCCAAAAATTCATTTCCAAATATTATTTTTTATTTATTTATTTTTTTCGAAGGGACATTAAATAGTTATACGAGGCAGGGGATGCAAAAAAAGTGCTCTCTCTCTCTAATATGCGTGTTTAGGCGATACCAGTAGCCGCGATGCCACTACAGAGAAAGAAATCACTGCCTGACGTTGCCCAGCCGATTCAGCTGACAGCCACCTCCCCGCTTTCAAGAGAGGAGGTCAGCGTGCTGAGCAGCATGAGGAGGGAAGAAGTACGACGTCAGATCGACGAGAGCGAGAGGCTCAGGGCGAATCCTCTACTCTACTTAGTCAGTCCTCAGGTTAAAGTGAGTCCCCGAAAAAATAAATCGTTAAAAGAAAATAGAAATATAGACCAGTTCTCTCAAATCACTTCCAAAAATGTTGCTCCGATAAATTTAAATATCCAAAAATCAATTCAAACTTTGTGATGAAAGAAAAAACACATTTATGTAAAAATTTGTATGATTTTTTCAATTTGCCATTTTTTGACAAAATTAGTTCTATTTTATAAATTTTTATCAATTTAATTATCGTACGGTAATTTAACAAAATGTATTCAATAATCGTGTGACGATTTTGATCGAAACGAATAAACACTCAATTTGCATAATTTTTACAATTTCCATTTTGGGGTTTTTGTTTACCTTTTTTTTAATTAAATAATCGTGTGATGATTTTGATCGATCCATTTTCTCCTAAATAAACCTTTTTTTATTCCATGTTAATATTTACATCACATTTCATACATTTAAATATCAAAGAATACAGATCAGACATTAATACGAGAAAAAACTCGTTTACCTGGAAACTTGTATGATCGTGCAATCATTGCGCCGTAATTTGTTTATTGGTAATTGATTTTATTCTTTTTGTAAGCGGGCTATATAAAGCGCAAAGCGTTGTATGATGAGGAATAAAGAAGACAATATAATACCATTCTTTTGATTTTTAATCAATTTAATCAACGTACCGTAATTTTTCAATTTTTTAAATTTAATAATGGTGTGAAGATTTCTATCGAAGGATTTTCTTCGAAACGACCCTTTTTTATAGCATATTAATATTCACATTAAATTCCATAAATTTATATATAAAAAACCCAAACAATGGCGAAAAAATAAACCTTTGACTAGTAATTAATATGATTTATTCAATTTCCTGTCCATCTGGTAAATATCCTAATGAACGATAATACAAAAAACGTTCAACTGGTAATTTGTATGATTTTTGCAATCGTTGCACCGTAATTTTTTTGTTGCCAATTTAATTCCATTCTTTTTGTTAGTGGGCTATAAGAGCGCAAAGGGTTGTGTAATGAGGAATAAATAATACAATATAATCCCATTCTTTTTATTTTTAATCAATTGAAGGTGTTTTTTTACTCTAGACGCTAAAAAAGGCTATTTTCATGAATTTTTTTGATAAGTTTATATTATAGATATCAATATAAATCTTGTTACACGAAATAAATACACTTTCGCAATACATTTTTAAAAATTATTTATTTATTCAAGTCCCTATTTATAGACGAAAATTATGGTTAAAAAAATGTCCTAAAAAAATTGTAGGTCCGCGCTGTTGATGAAATCTCGGGGATGCATCCGAAACAAAAAAAAACAAACGGTTTTAGATCCAGTATGTTAATGACTATAGCGCATATAATACGATTATTGATATATGCAAAAACAACAAAATGGCGGACATTTTTCGGAAAAAAAAAACGTTCTTTTCCACCGTTTTTAGCAAGAAAAAAAAGTAAATTGTGGTTAAAATTTCATAAGTATCGGTTCAGGAGTTTCGAAGATTTTATCAAAAATCCGTCATAAAACGTTGGTTCGAGAAAAACGCGTTTAAAGTTTGTTTGGGTTACATAAATACATTTAAAAAAAATTGAATGTATTTCGAAAGTGTATTTATTAAGTGTAACAATATATTACAAAGCGATGAAAAAAGATTCATGAAAATAGCCTTTTTAAGCGTTTGAAGTGAGAAGACCCCTTAATTATCGTACGGTAATTTTTAAATTTTTTAATTCAACATTCGTGTAACGATTTCGATCGAAGGGTTTTCTTCGAAACGATCCTTGTTTATTCCATATTAATATTTATACTAAATTCCATAAGTTCATATGAAAAAAAACCCGAACACTGACGAAAAAAATAATAAATAAACTTTTGACTTGAAATTTGTATGATTTGTTCAATTTTCGTTTATCTCGAAGCATAGTTTTCAAAGTCGGTGCCAGATGTATCTCGAAAACGGCTTGTCCGATTTTGTCCAAATTTGGATACAATATTCTTCGATAGTTTTTCTCGTTCGCCACGTAGGATTTTCTTCGAAATTTTCATCCTTGACGGAATTTCGACCGTTTTAATTTAACATTCGTTTTTCGTTCGCAATTTTCGACGATTTTGGTTGCACGAAAAAGCAATGGTTCAATCAAATGAAAAACCCCTACGTGGCGAACGAGAAAAACTATCGAAGAATATTGCATCCAAATTTGGACAAAATCGGACGAGCTGTTTTCGAGATACATCTGGCACGGACTTTGAAAACTATATTTCGAGATAATCGCCATTGAATCGCTTCCAGTGCACGAATTAATTTTTTTTAATCCTAAACATACCTCAATCTACATATTTTCCAATAAAAAAAATCCCGGATCCAATCGAAACGTTACTTTTGGGATTAAAAATTCCCGAAGTTTACCTGTTTTTCTCACCGTTTGCTCACAAGGAACATCCCTCAGGTGACACCCTCCGATTTTGTTGAAATTTGGATATGTTATAAAGCACCGAAAAGTATGCGATACGTATTTTTTTTTATCGGCGGAAAACCGGTTTTAAGGGGTGAAACCACCCCTCGAAAAAAAGACAAAACAAAAACGCCTCGAAACGAAAACGAAAATTCTTCCAATCTGAAGCAACGAAAAATCCACTATAGCGACGTCGCGAAAAAAAAAATAAGGGGTGAACTACCCTAGAGATGCCTTTTTTCGAGGGGTGGTTTCACCCCTTAAAACCGTTTTTCCGGCGATAAAAAAAAATACGTATCGCTTAATTTTCGGTGCTTTACAACATATCCAAATTTCAACAAAATCGAAGGGTGCCACCCGAGGGATGTTCGTTGTCAGGTGGCCTGAAACGTGGCCGCGCGTAAATTCGCGAACTGGCTGTTGCAGGACTGGTTCTCAAGGCAGCAGCTCGTTATGATAGTCCTCTTCATCAACATATCGCTGGCCCTCATGTTCTTCAAGCTGCTGACGTAGCAGCCAGCCGAAAATCGCTGCAATCGTCACCGTCGCGTCGTTGACGTGACCTGAACAATAAGCAGTCGAGATAGGAGGCCGAGCGAAACGAGCAAAATATAAAACTGCGATGTCCAAAAGACCCACTTGGACGTATAAGAAAATGGGGAGGATCCAAAGGGGCTGACGAAAGGAGGAAAAAATTTGCAAAAAAAGTAAATACGAATTTCAATTTTTCACTCCGATGTAAAACGTTTGCCCGAGTCCTCGAAGCGTTCAAAGACAAGGACAATGATAATAACGATTCTTTGTTTCAAAACGGAAACAAAAAAAAATGAAAACAAAAGCAGAAACGAAAATTTGCATCTTTGCTTCTCGCTTCGGTATCGAGGATCACAAAGATCGCGATTTTGGCGAGAATTTTTTGGTTTTTTTTTCCTTTTAACGACAGGCTGGAGAACAAAACGACGAAAGATTGAAAAAGAAAAAAAAAATTGTATCGAGATCGTCGCCATCGAAGCGCGAAATAAAAAATTTTTGCAACCCCGGAGTAGGGAAATAACGAGAAATTCGGAGGGTTGAAAAATTCGCGACACTTTGGCGAGATAGCTGGCGCGAGATTTTGTTTTTCCCCTCTCGAAGGTTCGCGGGCTCGGTCGTTCTTTTATTTCCGCGTCCAAAACGAGAAACGACGGAGCTCCCGATAGCGTAATTTTTCCCGCTAGACGTCGATGTGTAAAACGGAGAGAGAGAGAGAGGAAAAAAAATTGTGGAGAATCGCGAGGGGGAAGAAGGAGAAAAAAAAATATTTTCATCTCGGACGGGGTTCAAAACCCGATTTTTTTACTCGAGATTCGAAGAACTGCTTTTAACTTTTTTTTTTCGTGCCGCCTGGGTGCTTTTCACGGGAAACAAACCTGGAGAGAAGGCATCGAAGAGACGAGAAATTTGGCGAAGAAGGAAACAAAACTTCCTTTGCAGTGAACGGAAGGCAAAAAGCAACGAGGGGAACGAAATCGTCTCGATGAGAACAGAAAAAAATATTTCCGGCGCGAAATCGAGTCCGAGATTATCTTTAAGCTGTAGCGAAAATTATTCGATCGATGAAAAAAGAAGGGGTCTTTCGTTCTTTTTTTTAAATGATAAAATCCTCGCTGGACTACGTGCTATTTTTACAGGAATTTTTGTAACGAGATCGTGCATCGCGAAGAGCCGAATTTACCAACGAAAAGGGCAAGAAAAAGGTAATAATGGATGAAAAAAGAAACTTGGTATACATACAAAATTTGTGCTCTTTATCCAGGAGAAAAAAAATCTCCGAAACAATATTTGTCGAGTCCAGAAGCTCCGTAGAAAGTTGCTCAGCATGATTTTCAAATTTCGCAATTTATTTCCGAAAACAGCGCCCTGGCCGCAAAATTCGGTGATAAAAAATTGTTCGGCACGACCCAACACATATCTCCAATTTTTTTCGTATTTTTCCATCAATTTCTGAACATTTATTCAGCCTTTTTATTGCGTTTGACTCTGGCGCCTCGGACGCCCCTTAAGAGACCACCAATAATAGCGAAAAAATTCACAAAGCTACATCTTCCTATGCTCAACAATTTTTATCCTCATCACTTTTTCGTACAATGCGGGGTTTGGAAAATAATGAGTAGTCAAAGTAAGAGAGCGACGTGAGCGCCATCTCGGAATTTAGTACAGCGCTTCGCTTGCCCGTGACTTCACTCTAGCATTCGAAACACTCCGCTTGCGCGGAAGAACGAAGTGAAACACTCTTTGGACACGTGGTGCATCAAAAATTTATACGGGAAATGTGCATACGAGAATTCCGAGCACACTAATAATAAAATATAAAAATCTTTAAAATTGTACGGTTAATCGCTTCGTCGATTGATCGAGCAAGAAACGTTGGACTTTCAAATATATTTAATAGGTGAATAGTACTTATTAGTCGTCGACCGATATTATTATCATTACCTTTTCAAAATTAATTGACGACGAATAATAATAATAATATTAAATATGGTAGTAATAGAAATAACAATAATAACAAATAACAATTAAAAAAAGATTATTAACAATTTTTTAATCGAGAAAAAGTCGATCTGCAATTTCGAGGAAACCGCGCGGGATAAAATCTCGCCGTGAAAAAGCTTCTTTTTCTTCGCAATTGACGGGAAAAAAACACGGTCTTGGGACATTTTTTCCGTTGATTAAAAAAACAACGCACTTTTTCCAGAAGGTTTATCGGGAGTAAAAAAATTGAAAAAAAAAAACGAGCAAATCCGAATGCCTCGCAAGTACGAGAGTGTAATATATACATCGTTACGATACAATTATTTAGTATTTAAACAAATAAAGGAGAATAAAAGCCAAGAAAATGGTGATAATGAAATGCTTCTCGAATTAAAAAAAAAAAAAAAAGATTTAAAAAAACGTAATTCGTTGTACGAGGTACCGCGTGCCTTCTATGCCTTCCAATCCGGGTACCCCGCGAGGTGCAAAAACCTTTTTTCTATCGCGTGCGTGTGTCTTGCAACGTCGCGCGCTCTCTTTATCGATATTTAAAACGATTAGGTATAAATTGTTGTACGAAAAATATTGATTGCAAAAAAAGCAACAAAAAAAAAACTATTACCGAAGGGGAGGGGGGGGTGGGGTAAAAAAAAGCACGAAAGTGGATGATTAATTCCGAGTTGAGGGACGGGAGAAGACCGGAAACATTTTTCGGACGTTTTGTATCGATTTTTGAATCTTCGTCGTTAAAAAAATATCGGCGAGTAAGAAGAGGGAGGGAAGTAGACGAAGGGAAACGACATTGCGACGATTGCACGTCGATATTTTGATGTTCCTCGATCTTCGGAGACTCGAAATCAAATAAAAATTTTTTTAAACACGCACACACACATACACATTGCGGTGAATTTTAAACTGTTGCACTCGGACCTCAGCCAAGTCGTCGTTAAAAAGCGAAAGAATTCATAAAACGAACAGAAAGAACGAAAAACGAAATAGTCATAAACGTGGCAATTTTTCGTATTTTCGTCGCGTTTAAAATTGTTTTCGATCGATGCCAAAAAGTAAATGAACAAAAATAAATAATTATATATATATATATATAATTATTAGGGCTATTGACTATTTGACAGCAATAAATTGCTGTCAAACTGACGCATTTTTTTCTCGTTATTATATATATATATATATATATATATATATATATATATATATATATATATATATAATAACGAGAAAAAAAATGCGTCAGTTTGACAGCAATTTGACAACGATAGGGACAAGGTCGAAATAAATTTTAAAAAAGCACTGTACGTCGTTCGATCGCCGATTCGTCCGATGCTCAACGAATTAATCGATCGATCGACTCGTCATTGAAATCAATGAACACAATATACAATCCCTCGATTGTGTGAAGCTTCCCGAATATCAGAAGAAGAAAAAACATCGACGAAACGAAACCACGTCGGGTCCACGTTGATCTTTTCCTTTCCTTCTTTCTTTTAATCATCCTCCTTGAAATTCCCTCGAAAAAAAAAACAATTAAAAATCCGCGTGTTTTGCGAGAGAAAAAAAATCGAAAATTCGAATTTTGGGAAACGCACGAAATTTCGGGAATAAAAATGAAGCGAAAAAAATCAGAGAGAGAGAGAGTAAATAATGTACAAATATACACGAATATTTACCGGGTGACTCACAAAAAATTGGACACTCAAAAACGATTCGCAAGTGTTCGATGCATCGTCAAAAAATCGAAAAACCTTATTTCAACAATTATCAACATGTCGAAAACGTTGTTCGACTAAAAAAACGATCTTTATCAGATTTGCCTGCGGAAATGCGACATTAGCGACCCGCCACGTGCTAATTTCCGTTTTATGAATTCCTCAACGGGTCAAGGTCATCCCAAGGTCATCTCAAGGTCACACTAAATAATCGTTATTTTTTTCCTCAAAGCACGTAAGTGGTCTACTAGGCTATAGGAAATAAGGTTTCGCGTTTTGAAAATTCCCCTCGATCCTGAAATTTCGTTGCCTTCACCGAAAAAAACAACAATAAATTTTACCCGTTTCAATTTTTTTAACATTTTTTTTCGTTTATTATAAGTATTATTTTATTCCCGTAAAATCAATATTTATACGAGCTTTCAAGTGTCAAATATCCCGTGAGCCACTCGGTGAATAGCGCGACGAAAATCTCCGCAACTTTTATCGCTTTGGACGTTTCCGAGGGACTGCGTTTTTTTTTGTCACATTGTGCGAGGGTCAATGTGAGATAAGGATAAGAACGAAGCAAAAAAAAAAAACGATTGAAAAATCGATGATCTGTTATTCATTTTATCATGAGCGAGAGAGAGAGAGAGAGAGAGAGAGAGAGAGAGAGAGGGAGAGAAGAGATAATTTATTTAAAATGCGAGTGTGAGAGCGAGAGAAAGTAAGAACCATATCATGAGACACGTTGAATTTGATCACACACACGTATATATATATATATATATATATATATATATATATATATATATATATAATATACACAAACATTCGTAACATATATGTATGGTTTAAATGTTACGTGTATATTTTAATTGTTATCTCTTGAATATTAATTATTACGAATTAGTATATCTCGTTATTATTGTATATCATTACCATTATTATTATTACTATTATTATTATCATTATTATCATCATTATCATTATTGGTTATCAATTATTATTCTTACTACCAATGGCGGTGCACTGAAACGTCAGGTCGATGTACGGGAAAAACATAGAGAACGCAAACAAAAAGGAAAGAAGCGCAAACTCTTCATTCTCCTTCTTTCTTCTCGTGGAAATATTTGTATCGGATTAATGGGGGTGTGTAAACATACATATATATATATATATATATATATATATGCACACACATCGTTACAATTGCGAAAAAAATTAACGAGGAAAAAATAACAAAGAAAAAATGTCGAACCACGACCAGCGATTTAATAAAAAGATATTGTAAAAATTGTTGAGTGTTTTTTAAATTATAGTCGTCGAGGGGTGTGGTGGGCGGTGGTGCAGGCTTTATATTGAAAAAAAAATTAATTGCGAATAAAAATTTCAGCGTTGTACAGCTTCTGCTTCGCTTTAAGGGGTTATGTACAGTCAGGAGGCCCGAAAAGATCGATTTTGCAAGAATTTTTCTTTCGAAGACCTTTAAGGGGCCCGTCCACTTTGGAGCCACGAAAAAAAGGCTATTTACGCGATTTTTTTTTTGAGGATTTTATAAAAGATTTGAATATAAACGTTGTTGGGCTTGATAAATAAAGTCGTGAAATACATTTTTTTTAAATGTTTAAATTCACTTTTATTCATTTTTGAGTACAAAAACTATAGTTTAACGTAACGCCTAAAAAATAGGTGGGCTAGCTCACCTGCTGCTTGAAAAACGATCGGTTGCATTTTTTTTTCTGACGAGATTATTGGAATTACGAGGTCGGGACTTGACACACAATTGATACATAGTCTTGCCAAGAAGTCGTTACTTCTTGATCGAAAAATATAGGTAAACGATGAAGTTATTATTATTTGAAAAAAAAATAAAAAATGTATTTTAATACAATAATGAAAGTTTTGCTATCATTGGATAACTTTTGTGAATTGTGAAAATTGAATAAACGGTGAGCTGTGACGAGGAAAGTTTTATTTTTTAGAAAGAAAAACAAGTTTAATAATTTGTTATTAACAAATGAATGAAGGTATGAAAAAAAATCAGCCGTTCGTACGATAGAAAATGTCATAAGTTTGTCTCGGTCCAAATCTGAAGTGAATTTTGTAGAGATTTTGAGATAAGATTTGCATCGGTTCGTAAAACATACTTTCGAAAAAAAAGTCAAAAAAGGGTGAATTCGATTCGGCCCTCCACTCACACTGTCCTGACTCGGTCAATTTCTGAAATTTTTGCAAAATCTCCGTTGGAAATTAAAGTTGTGAGCTTAGGCTATTAAGTGGTTAGGCTAGTGCGAACATGACCAACACTCGTTCGTCGCTCCAGGCAACGCTAATTACATAGAAAGATCCAACATACGGTGCAGGAATGGCAGATTGAAGGGGAACTTGTGATTACAACGATAGAACTGCTAGTCAAAGTTTAACGGGGTCATCACACGTGACAGCTATTTTTTTTCCACTTTTTTGGGATTTTTTTTTTAATGAACCATGATATTACGGTGTCTGAGTTTTTACCACAAATTTTGATATTTACTATTTTTTTGGCCAAAAACGTTGAAAAAAATACGTTTTTGTTGGTTTTTTTTTCGAAAAATGTCCGCCGTTTTGTTATTTTTGCATACACAAAAAATCGTATGATATACGCTGAAGCCATTAACATACTGAATCTAAAACCGTTCGTTTTTTTTGTTTCGAATGATCCATCTCGGAGATTTCATCAACAGTGCAGGCTTACAATGTTTTTAGGACATTTTTTTAACTACCCCTTTCGTCTATAAATAATGACTTGAATAAATATTTGTTTTTTAAATGTATTTCGTACGTGTGTTTATTAAGTGTAACAACTTTCATATCAATATCTATACTATAAACCAATAAAAAAAATTCATGAAAATAGCCTTTTTTAGCGTCTAAAGTGAGAAGACCCCGTAATTTGCACTTTAAGCCGAATGGGTTCGTTGATAACACATTAATCTTCCAGTTCAATGGTATCGTAGCGTAGTCATAATTAAAGGCACCATTAATGACTTATGCAGCGTGATCTTTTTTAAAACATAACCATGAGATTTGAAAACCGCGGTCATTTCACCTTTTCCTTGGTGGGGATAGTTTAGGGGTTGTTTTTAGGGGGAAACGAAATTATTTCTAGAAGTGCATCCCAGCGACCTACTGGCATCACTGATGTAAGGGAGCGTTCGGAACCGTAAGGTAATTATCATACATATGCGAAAATTTCATGCCTACGTACGATGTACGATAGCACATTATTATCGTACGCAGATACTACGATAATTTTCATCATGCAGAATTGGAGAATTTATTGTGCTCGTACGCTGATAGCCAATAGCGTAACAGAAAATACGATTCTTTTTTTACTCATAGCGCTATTGGCTTATTATTTTCTCAGGCAATTCAATATACGTGCCGTCTCATTGGTTAGCGTCTGCCTTTCAGCGTACAAGAAAATTACGTCGTTCGATATTCGATATTTCGATTATGTTCGCACATATTTTGTATTGGAATGTTGGCAGTTATTCTGTTAAATGACGGTGGTTATATGTATTCTCTCCAACACTCGGGGTATTCATTTAAAATAAGCGAAGAGTGAAGTATATAAAAAAAATGCTTCGTTTTATTTGTCACTATCCTTGCATATTCTTTTCTTCTTTATAAATACGAAACATTCGTGCGCTACGCACAGAACTCAGGAACAGTAACGCTTTTTTCCGAGCGAATTTCAAATATTGGCGCGTTTATTGAACTTAAAGTATGTAAGGAGAATCGATTCAGGGCTGTATCACACGTGAAACATTTTATTTCAAAGTGTTCTATTAATTTCAAAACAGTAGTTTCGAAGAGATAAACTGTAAAGTATTTGTATACAAATCAATATTTCGTGTAATATGATTTATTCAATTATGATAGACAATATCCTGATAAGTACGATAAATTTGGCCCATTTACGATAATTGTTCGCCCCTGATATGGTGCCTCGCTTCAGTTGCCAACGCTGATACAATTGCGTGGTTGATCCTACAGCGGTCTCGTTACTCTCACGCTTCATCTTGAATCTCCGCGTCCGATGAACCGTACGATACACCGGAAGTAAGTACGGCTACAGATATGTCGAATTCTCTCGTACGTAGGAGCCTCGAGTTATTCGGTTACGAGAACAATTCTAAGGGAGGTGAGTACAAGCAGGCGTGATCGCGGAATTGAGGTTAGGTTGCGCAACTCGTCGCTTCCGCGAGCTGTAACACCTCGTGACAACAATAATAAACAAATAAACAAGCAGGCATGTAAAAACGTTCATGCAGACGCGAAGAAGCGACGAAGAAACGCGTCGAAGGGCACGCACGATCTGATACCCAAGCACCACAGGCTCGTCACGAAAAAAAATAAGACAGGTAAGAAAACCTAACCAAAAAGAAAAAAGAATCTTCGGAACCGGAAGTCCTCGATAATCGCTTCAAAAACTAACGTTTCTCCGCAATCTACGAATACTTACGATTTCCCATACCTCCGTCACTTCCGCTAAACGTAATCAAAACCGGAAGTGAAAAAAAAATTCCGTAAAATGAAGAAAAAAAACAATTTTTCGTCATTTCGCGCATTGCCCATGATTCGAGATGCGTAACCGTAAGTGCGCGTGAAAATTCGTCAATTTTCGCAGAAATTCCGATTCGCGCTAAGCCGAGCCTGGAGGAGGCGAAGAGGCGCCTGAGGTCGCGAACCGACCAGACGGAGGAGAACGTCCGTCGTCTGTTGTTGCTGGGAGGCAAGAAGATCGACTCGGACACGGCGAGCAAGCTGGTGAGCCGAGCGTTGGACAAGGGTCGTGTCGCGCCTGCGAAGAAGGAGAGCGAGGAGCGCACCGCCTTCACGGAGGAGGACTTTGCCAAGTTCGAGGCCGAGTACAGCGAGCTCTGATGCGGCGGGACGAGAAATGTTGGAGACCGATCGTGAGAAGGGTAGACTGGTGTTGATCGTGGCTATTTGCTTCTTCGTTTATTACACGATTTGGGTGATAGGTTTGCCGTTCATCGACGACGGTCGTCTGCACTCGTTTTTTCCGTCGCACAGCGTAGCGCTCCTGGCGCCGGCGATAGCAGGCCTCTGCTTCGTAGGCGGCCTGGTTCTCTTCACCGTCTATCACCTCGCGAGGGCCGAATAGCTTGTCGCCCGTTGGGGGAGGCTCGCCACGATGAGCGGTTGGCTCGTCGTCGGAATAGCCGGCGCCACGTGCAGCGGAAAAACGACCTTGGCGCGTCGCTTGAAGGAGGCCCTGGAGGGCGCGCGGCTCGTTACGCAGGACGAGTACTTTTTGGCCCCGGACGATCCGCGCCACACCACCGTCCCGGAGCTCGGTCATCACAATTGGGAATTGCTCACGAGCCTCGACAACGACCGGATGGTACGCGACGTTCGCGAGATTCTTGCCGGCCGGACATCGACAGGGGAACAACCGTTGCGGATTCTCATAATCGAGGGCTTTTTGCTGTTGAACTGCCGGGAGGTCGCGGAACTTTGCCAACTTCGATACTTCCTCGAGCTCGACGAGAACGAGTGCAGGGAGAGGCGAAAGACGAGGATCTACGAACCACCGGATGTGCCCGGATACTTCGAACTCGTCGTTTGGCCGGAGTACCTCAAGGCGAAGGCCGATATCCAAGCGGATGGGAAATTGTGCCGGGACGTCCAGTTCATCGACACCGCACGCTCCAGCGCTGACGAAACTCTCGAGAAAGTCCTCGCGGACGTCAAGAAACGCGCGGGCGTGCCACTTTTGGGGAATCGATAGCGAGGAACGCTACGGGAGTTGAAACGATGGCGATTTTTCAATAAAGCGGAACAGAGCCTCCGCGAGGTTTAGGTCTTTCGTTCAAGGGATCGTCACGGTGTAACTGGTCAAATAGCTGATTTCCGGGATTTTTTTTTCGATCAAAATGCGCTAATCGGTCTTATCTTTTTGTTTCGAATCAAAGCACTCACGAAGGACCGAAAATACATTTTTGAACGATTATTTTTATTTACTTTGTAACAATTATTTAACGGTTAAAAATTTCGAAAGAAAAACGCGTGCAAAGTTTCGCGTGCGGAATTTTCATATAAATTATCTAACTACGATCAATCGGCGATACCAGGTCCATGTTTATAACCGCCTATATACTATCGGATAATGCAAAGAAAAGAGTTGTTTTTTTTTGGAAAATTTTGCACTGGTCCCTTAAGGTTGTCGCCTGAAAATATTGGGGTGAATAGGTATTAATGAAAATTTGACTATTTGTATATTTTCTGAATACACTGGCTGTCAACCCATGCGACAGCCATTTTCTATTCCTTTTTTGAGATTTGACCATTAAAACACTATCTTTGAATTTTTATTACACATTTCTTAACATTTTTAGTCAGTCAGAATTTTATCAAAAAAAAAAAATAACGAGTTAAATCAACTTTACGCCGTTCGGAAGATACTCGTGTGTAATAAAAGATGGCTGACGGCTGCCATGATTACGGAAGTTTTGCTCATGTGAAATAGAAGAATCAGATGGCATTTTGATTTGTAGACCTGAGACTATCGCCGGAAATGGAGTAAAGTAAAAACATCGAAAAAATAATTTTTTTCGCGGTTTTCAATTTTAAGTTCCAAGTTTCGTGATTTTTGTCGACTTTTTCAGCTTAAAAAATACTATGGCGGATATCAGAAATATTCTCGTTCGAGTATAGATGTGCTGACTACCATAAAAATTTGAGCAAAATCCGTTCGATAGTTTTTGGGATATCGTGAAAGCCAGTTTCACGTCAGTTCGTTGGCGACTGCGGTGCGGGACGGATTGCATATTCGTCGTGTAGAGCGCGCCATGGCGCGCGGTTAATACGAACAAAATGAAAAACAAAGAATATGAAGATATGGCCAGCCCCACACGTACCCTAAACAAAACAAGCAATATTTTATTCTCTTCAAAACAATTTACAACCATCCGCAAAAAGTTTTTAAACTCATCTGCTTTCAATTCCTTCATGATGTTCAGGTGGCACAATTCTTTTCGTGTCAGTAACCACTTCTTCACCCAGTACTTCCTATTTTTATTTTTTGGGGGAGATTGCGATATCTCTGGCGCCGCAATTGGACTATTGGAATATGGAATGTGGCCGAAAAAAATACGAAAAACAAGAATAACTTCTTTTGTTTTGCGCCTTAGTTTTGGATTTACAGCGCTTCAAAGGGAAAAAAATGTATTCTTCCGATTTTCGATGTGAATCGAATTTTCCGCGCGTTTTACATTGTTTCGTCGCACTTTGTCGTTGTTTTAACGAAGTTGGCTGCAGATCGTTAGCGTTATCCAGAATACACCCCGTGGGGGTTGTCTGCATTGGTATTCTTCGCGGTCTTGCATACAGGTCTGGAAATTCCTAGGGTGGGGAGTGACTCGGATAATGAGGCAAAGATGGCAGTTCTCACTTTTGCCACCCGCAGCGCTGCTAGGTATAAGTTAGCCAATCAAACGTAGGTCCGAACAGCTGTGCAAAGGCGCAGATTTTTTAAAATAAACATCGAGTCTTCGTTCTATCTACACTTTCCTCACTTCCATAGATGCAGTAATAGAAAGTCGTCAGAAGGTGTAAGTGTGTAAAAGTATAGCCAAAACGAACAGACCCATTAATTATAAGAGCGATATAAATGGAAAATGATTATTATTCACTCCTGGTTCCCCGGGCACAATGAGAATTATTATTTCAGTAGGCTGTATTCTCGTATGCTCGAACTTCTGTAATATTTTTATTCGGTCTTTCGCCATTGGCATAGATGAGGTATGAACAAATTTGTGCGGTCTAAATTGTTTGCTCTATAATTAACGTTTGTTCTTAGTAGATTGCATTCCTTATTTGTTTCTACGTTTATTTTTATGTTGGCTTTTTTAACAATGTCTATAAAAACCTGAAAATAAATATAGAGGAATTAAAGAATGAAACGAACGCATTGTGTAGATTTAAAACGCACCGTTTTTGGTTTCGTCGATAGGCGAACTGACGCATCCTCAATCGAATATACTGAGAGTTTCCATCTTCGACGCAATTCTTCGTTCTGTGGAACTTGGAACACCGGTCGCTTTTAACTATTAGCACGTATTAGGCATTTTCTTAATTGAGTGGAGGCTGTCGGGAGGTTATTTATCCATTTCGGTATATCTATATCTACAGGACTATTTCTACTTGACAGCGCTTCCAGTGGACAAATGTGGAACTACGTTTTTGCCTCACTAACAATAACCCTTTCCACCATGCAAAAACGCCGGAGTTTCCAGGTCTGTCGCATTTGTTTCACTTAACGAATAGTATTGTTTTTCAATATTACTCATACAAATTAGTAATTGAATGATAGTGGATGATCACCAACGATATAAGATGTCACAAAAGAAACGAAAAATAGACCGTTGCGTACAAACAGACGAAACAAAGTCTGTGCCGCAAAGTAGTACTGATTCTACCGAAAAAGACATTGAAAAATTCCATTTCTCCGAGGCTTCATCTTCAGTTGAAGAATTCGGCTCCATTGAAAATATTCCACTTCCAGTTGGATGCCCCATGGATCAAAAAGACTCTCGACACAACGAAAGTAATTTTGATAATTTATCTGAATGTTTAGCTCTTTTGGACGAAGCACAGGAACTTCGTTCCTTCCCCTGCAGCCCTTAAAAAATGATTAAGCAACAAAATGCCTTTTGTGTCTTTCTTTTCGTATCATTTTTTAATAAAGATAACGCACAACTCGGTGGGTATGTTACATGGAGTAGGTGTTGTGTTTGGGTTGAGGCTGAGCATTGGGAACGTTGGTGGGCGGGGGTCCCGCAGTCTGTTGATCCTCCTGGTCGTTCTGGCCGCAAGCTTTGTGAACGTAACGCGGCGTAACCATCACCTCCTCCTCCATCTCGACAACGCGCTTATCCAGCTCCGCACACGCCGCCATCTCCTTCTCGAGCTTGGCGAGCATACGCGGCGAATTGTACTTCTCCGGGTCGTCGTGGAATATCACCATACCGTCCTTCTGATTTATCGTCGCGTAAATCTCGCCGTCCTCGATCTGCGCTTGGAAAACGAAACGCTTGAACTTTCGACGGGTCCCAAACAATTGGGACTCCGTAGCTTCGAATGCGACAATTCGCAGTCTTTGGAGAATTTACTATCGGGATGTGGAAATGTACAGGAAATGTGGTAAAAAGAAAGTGGTTGAAATCGTATATTTTCCAACGAGAGGAAGGTAACCGCCGGTACCGGAAGTCATCGGTCTACGCTGCAGAAAAAGTATCTTCGTGAGTTAAGGGAGGACACCGCTGTGAGATTTTCGAAAAATCGTTTTTCTTCAAACACTTTTACAAAATCCTTTCAACCTTCAAAAATAGAACGTAATTTCCCAAAAGAAGTCGATGAAATTGTAAAGGAGGGTAAGAGAAAGAGAATCAGGACATCCAAAAAGATTGGGAGGGCGTAGACAGGTTGACATGTAATGGTATTTATAAGGAAATCAAAGAGCATATAGGAAAGAAAAATACTGGGAACAGGAGGGCCTGGCAGGAGCACTCAACGAGGAGTAGGCAAGACTGAAGTGTGGAAACGTAGAGAAAGCGGGGAAAAAAGTATTCGAGAATTGAAGGTGTGCGGTATGTAAGGAGGGGGAGGAGACGTTCGAACATATCTGGAAATGTGAAAAGGCAAGGGAAAAAATCAAGACGAAGTGGATGGAAGGGGTGGGCTTGTGGAGGGAGGGAAGAGAAGGAGACAGTCTGAGGCACTGGTGGATTAAGACTCTAAAAGGAGAGGTGGTAAAGGAAATTTGCTACTATAGTAAAGAGTTCGGAAGATTAGCAGGGACGAAAATAAAAAAAACATAAGGGTACATAAGTTGTAACGTTGCGTTACGAATATGGAGACTATCGAAGAAAGGTGTGGTAAGCGGGTTGGCGTAGCTCAGGGGTCAGGGCATTCGACCGGCAATCGAAAGGTCCCGGGTTCGAATCCCGGCCCAGAAGCGCACCGCATTTCTTTCGGATAGTTCTCTTGGATTTTTTCGGGGGATTACAAATGGCGCCCAACTTGGGGCCTACGTAGTCCAGGAATTTTAGCACCAAAAATGGGCTCGCTCGGCGAAAAATCCTGATAGTTGATTTTTCGATTGGATTATGTCAGTGGGTGTCCCCTAAGTATAAAACCAAGTTTGTGTCGTCCGAAACCGCGAGCGTTAGCCGCCATCTTGAAAAACGCCTTTTTGCAAATATCTCGGAAACGGTGAGTTTTACGTTAAGGGGTTACCCCCACTTGCGATTTTGGAAAAATCGTTTTTTTTATTGCATTTTTTTGAAGTATAAGTATCTGAGAATATGTCCTGAAAATTTCAAGTCGATCCGAACAAAATTGACTGAGATATTAGCGTCGAAAAAGAAGAATCCGTGAATTGAACAACTGAAATTGAAACTTTAAACGCGTTTTTCTCAAAATGGCATTTCTGAAGTCGGTGACCAAGATCACTCGAACACTAATGAACCGATCTTCTTGAAATTTTGCAGGCTTATTTAATACATAAAAATGTTGTCTTTAATCGTTCGATTTTTTTTTCGAAAAAGAAATGGCCCTTTTATAGCCAAAAAACGGCCGTTTTTTTCCGTTAAAATCGAACCATTAACTTTGACTGTCCGCCATTTTGTGAAAAATGAATATTTTTTAAAATCCTTCGATTAAAGACTAGTTTATACTTATATTTGACTAAATCCATCCGCATTTTTTTCTTCAGATGATCCACTTCGCCGCAATGTTGGTCACCGCAAACCGTGTATATAAAAACATTATTTCATTGACGGCCATTTGCCACTAAACAATGTAATATTTTTCAATAAAAAAATTACTGAAAGTTCTTCAAGATGTGTTCTTTAAGATGGTATATCGATCGATTAAAAAAGTTTTGTAGTTTTCTTTAAAAAAATTCATGAAAAAGGCCTTTTTTTGCGCTACAAGCGGGGGTAACGCCTTAACAACAAAAATTCCATTCATCGTTTGCTTGAAAATAAATACGAAAAATACGCCCGCGTACCGCGCACGACCCGTGATGTGGGGCCTTGAGGGGGTCAAAACCTGAGGCAAGACTACGTATGGATTCCGTGTGAGAACCCGACCTGGCAATTCCGGTATTCCCATCAGAAGCAAGTGATCGAAAGTCGGCCGGTTTAGCGTGAAAAAGAAAATCCACCGTTGGCCCTCCCACTCACCATGTTCAAAATGTATTTCTCAGCGTCCGCGGGTCCGGGCAGTTGAACTCTGCTGGCGACGTCGCCGAGGCTCAGCGTGAGAAAGGTTTTGGTGAGCCTCTGTATGTTCTTCTTGTACAAGTACGTGAGGACTTGCTTGACGAGGCCGAGATTGTGATCTCTCGCGAACAATTCCTGATACTTGGTGATGACGTTTTGCACCTCGTCGCATCCGTTCGTCGCGTATGCAGCGGCCAATTCCTGATACGCCTGACTAAGCGGTTTAACGAATCTGATCACGACGGATCTCGAGTAATTCGGGGTGTTGAAGATTTTGCCGTGGAGTATGAGGGAAACGAGGATGTACTTTTTGTAAGCCTCGAGCATGATGTGGCTGAGCGCCATGGCCGGTATCGTCATGCAAACCTCGAAGAAGTAGAAGGCTCGATCGTAATTCTTGAGGGCGGTGTATATCATACCGCCGTAATAATAATAGAGCAAAAAGTATTTCGAGTCGAACTGTCCGCCCTCTTGGCTTATGCCGGTCACGTCCGTGTCGAGGAACTCGAGGGCCGGCTTGAAGCACTTCGACAGTAGGCACAGCTGGCACAAATCGGCGTGTATCGACGTTAGTTGGCTGTCGAAGAATTGGATCTTCCTTATCGCTCGGCGTAGAAGCTCGATGCCCCGCAACGGCGTCTGCGACTCTACCAACGTTTGGGTCAGCAGGTGGCAGAGGTCCGCATCTGAAATTGCCAACGGAGGATGGAACGAACGTCTCCACTTTTGGATCTTTGGGTCTTTGGGTCTCGAGCTTGAGTCTTTGAATCTCGAGCTTGGAGCTCGGGTCTTTGGGTCTTTTGTTCTTCACGATCGCCTTTTCGAACGCCTTTTTTCGAACACTGTTTTCAAGGTCGGTGGACTTATCTCGAGAACCACTTGATGGCTTTTATCCAAATTAACAGGAGACACGATAAGAAACATTTAAAACCCATTGACGATGTCACTTTTCCAGAATCGATCTTCATTTTTAAGTTACCCAAAAATGACGACTTTTTTCATAGATTTTGCATGCTCGAGTTTCAATTCGTCGTCATGTTATTAAAAAGAAATGATTTTAAGAATCGACAGTCGTCAACGACTCGTATTTATTGACTTGAACGCCCCGTTTGGTTATTAGATTTCAGATGAACCGTTGAAGCTGAAGAGTCCACCGCCAAAAGTCGCAAAAAAAGTGTCATCAGCGGCGGCCATGTTTTTGTTGTTTTTGGTGATTTTTTTGCGCCGCTAATATACGCATCGTGTTTAAAAAAATGCGCTTCTTTCTCACCAGAAGTTTCAAGGAAAAAATTTTGCAAGTGGCCATTATATTTCGAGCTCTAGGTAGATGACGGCTCATTGACGGTTGAGCTTTTGCCTTATACGCTTTTCAAAGCTAATAAGCGCTCAAGCGCACGGTTGGCGCTTTGTTTTCGAATTAGTTGTCGATTGACATTTTTCAATGAGAAAGCTTGACGGTTGGCTTGTAGGCCCCGTCAAAGGATTACTCACACGTGTCCGGGGCAAAGCGTACTTGCTCCCCGTTGCAGCCGACGATGAACTCCTGGATCTGATTGAACAGCGGATTGTACGTTTCGGCATTGCTCGCGGCGCTCGGATTCGACAGGGAGAGCTTAGCTACGAGTACGGCGAGAATGCCCAACGAGTGTTGCTGAAGATCCAACGTTTCCAGCACGTTGTCCAAATGAAGACGATTCTTCATCAACAACTCGCTCGATTTAATTATCACATCGCGCAGATCGCTAAAATCGCCTGGGAACCGATCAACGACAGCGAAAAATCGAAAAATACTCGGACTTCGGGTCTCCTCGCGCTCGAGAGTGAGGTTATGTCGGACTTTTGACACAACGGACGTCGAAGGCCCCGAGGAACGATCTCGGGGGATCACTCGAACGATAGTGAGGTTATGTCAATTCCGCATTGAATTTTTTTTTTTTTTTTAAGCGAATTCAACGTTCTTTCGGCTCTTACCTTGCGTCGAGAGCGTCTGGACGTTGTTTACAAACTGCTCCAGTGCCGACGCCATTATGACCGTTGTTTCGTTATCATTACCCAATTTTTTTCACACCGCGGGATTTCGGTCCTACGTATGCGTGTGTATCTCGTCGCGAAAATCTTTTATTTACAAGAACTAAGAGTGCGCGTGTCCCCGCGTGTGCCCCGCGACGCAGCGAGGAATGACGCTTTTTTTTCTCCTTTTTTCTTCCGCACGAGATTTACTCTCGGCGAAACGTAGTGCGGTTTTTAGCCGGGCCGGCCGAGCGCCGCCCGTGCTACACGATGCACGAAGGCTCGCCGCCAGAGGGAGGCGCACTCGAGCCGAAAAAATGTACTTTGAGGAAAAATTGTGAGAAATAAGCGTTCCAAGCGAGCGGCGCTGATGTAGATGGCATCCGATATTATTTTGGATACGCGAAACATAACCTCGTTTCGTTTTCGATATTGAGCGAAAGTATGCGATATTAAGGAGGTCTGAGCGTTAGCCATAATGCAAGATTAAATTTGAAAAAGCCTATGTTGTTGTCTAGACTATACTGAGTCTTTACGGAATAAAAAAAAAAATTCACCACAAAACACTAGGGATAAAAAATAGTCTAATGTATGGAATTTTACGTGCGGTTAGATGGGCAAGACATTCACGTTACGGGTGATGTAATTCTTTCGACTATTTAGCAAGAAGAGACTAGTTTAGGAGCACGTTTTTATAGGGATTTTCATGATTTTTTAAAACAAGGAATGAATTAATCGAATTTATTCAAACTTTGGGAATAGTTTATACATAATTTTGTACAAATATTTTAATTTTTTTGAAGCTTTTTCTCTGAAAACATGGAACATATAACTTGCCGCCTATCAAAGGTCGCCATCGGACTTTGCTGGTTGTGTACACTCTGGAGGCCACAGTTTTCATCGGAAATCCATACGCTCTGAAGATTACTTCAAGCACATGTTTTCCTTCTATATGAACCTAACTCTGACCAGAAAATTCAAAATCTTATTTTTTAGAGGTGTTTAAACGAAAGGGTATAATTATTGCCATAATTTTATAACATTTTATACTATAAAAAAATACATTTTAAACAATGATATTACCCCAAATCACGTTCATATAGATCGTGTAATTATATAAAGAAACTATCCTCTTATAAAGTTATAGGTTAGGAACTTTTTGCGCTAGAGTGTACACAAATTGAAAAAAGCGGTTTCGATAACAACGTGTCTGACAAAAACAACCGGAAACAAAAAATTCAAGGCGGTAATGAAATATTTACACTACTTACAGGTTAACCAGCGATTTCTTTTACTAACAATCTATGGAATGAAGAAATTTCGATTTTTCGAGTCATCTAAACTGATTTCCCGGTTTAACGCAAGCTAAACCTTTGTAAGCGTGTAAAAAATCCCCCCATCTTACCCATCGTGAACCATATGGTGAATAAGCGTTCGAATTCGGCGGTCCGGGAGGTGGCGGGGTGGAGGAACCACGTGACTCACCTGCTGGTTGCTAAGCGACACTTCGAAACCACTGTTGATTGTTCAGGCAGTCGCCTAGCACGCGTTAAGGCTGTTTTGGCCTTCCATCAATCAAAATTTCCAGTTTCCGTACATACATTTGCCACTCAATCGGGGAAAAAAATAAAATTTTTATAAAATGTCAAATTCGACGTACGATGCGATCTGGAGGACGGCGCAATGTTCGCTTGAGGACGTCGCCGCGTCGGACTCAAGTCTCCAGAGCTCAACACCCCACAAAGATCGCAAGAAACTTCATCGCGCCCTCGCCGAGCTGTACGTCCGATACTCGGCGATAGCGAACAATTTAGAAACCTGTTACGATCAAATCGTGCAACCGCAGAAGAGATTGTTGATAAAAAAAATGCTCGACTCGACGATCGGTCGTGTTATAGAATTGAAGCACGAATTGGTCGAGGTCGATCTCAGTGAGCACAGCTATTACGACGATGTATTGTTGAAGTACTCACTGACGCCGCAAGAGGTCGAACTCAGAGTGCCGAATTACTTTAGACGCGAGAGGGCCAACGAGATCGCGGAAAGGCGACGCTTCATCGAGGACACGTTGAGAAGTATGGGAGCCCTCGAGGAGATCGTGGTACCGAAAAAAATGACCGAATCCGAGGCTATAAGGCTCATACAGACTCACGAGAGGGCGCGACAGGGCCGAATGAGGTTCCAATTCATGAAAGAGATTCGCGAGATGAAGGAACGTTCGACGATCAAACCCGATAGGGATATTGGCGATGAGGCCAAAGAGGCCGAAGCCACGTTGAAAATCCAAAAAGTTTGGCGAGGTTATGTCACCCGCTATCGAATGAGAAAGAGACGAATCGAAGAAATGTTACTCATAGGTATGTATATGTATTCTGGATAGTTCATTAAAATTCATGAAAATCATCGAAAAATTATTAAATTTCGTTGAAAAACCATGACAATTCGAGAAAAATAATTCTTGTGCCATTGGCATTCAAGAAACCCATTAAAAAAACGTTTGAATCGAGAAAACAACTTTTGAATAATTGAAACTCAAGAAAATGATTTTTATAAAATCGAGAATTGAGACATCATTGTAAAAATTATTATAATTCGAGAAATCTACTAAAAAATCATGATAATGTGAGGAAATCATTAAATTATAATTAAAACTCAATAAAGTGATTGAAAAAGAATTGAAAATCGAGAAAACAATTTCCAGACCATTGAAACTCGAGAAAATAATTTTAAAAATATAGAAAATTCAGAAATTAATCTAAAAATTGCAATTTCAGAAATGTATTGAAAAATGATGAAAATTTGAGAAAACACTTAGAAAATAATAGCAATTCAAGAAATTGATCAAAATTATATTATGAAGGCATTTTTTGATGTATTGAAACTCAAGAAAGTGATTAATAAATATCGAAAATTGAGAAAAAAAAACCGTAACAATCATTGAAATACGAGAACTACATTTTCAAAAAAAGGAATTCAAGAAAAAGTTTTAAAAATCTTTGAAATTCAAGAAAACGATTTTAAAATAATTAAAACCCAACCACACAATATAAAAAAAATGAAAAATTGATAAAACAATGTAAACATAATTTAAATTCGAGAAAATAATATCAAAATAATTGAGGCTCATCAAAACAGATAAAAAATCATACAAATACCCGAAAAAATTGTCAAAATAATAGATTTTTTCGAAAATAATTCATTTATAATATTCAATAATTCATTACTCGTTCAAAAATCATGAAACTTCGAAGGAATCATTTTCAAAAATCCCAGTTCAAGAAAATTTCTAAAAAATCATTGAAATTCAAGAAAACAATTTCGAAATAACCAAAGCTCAACCAAACGAATAAAAAGAATTACGAAAGAAATGTAAAGACTCCGAATAATCAAAGCTCAATAAAACGATTAAAAAATCATACAAATTCGCCCAAAACTGTTCAAAGAATGGAAACTTTCAAGAACGATTAAAAAATATTAATTTGCAAAAAAACGTCAAGGTATGGTACAGCCGAGTCAGATGATAACGGAGAACAGTCGGAAGGACGAGCGTATCCGACAGTACCGACGCGACAAGCAGATCGAATATCAAGAGCTTTACGATCGGATGACCCGCGACACGAGCGAACTCATTCGCGCCGAGAGGGGCGCAACGATCGAGGAGAATTTGCGCGCGGAAATACGTAACTGGATAAACGTCTACTTTCAGCAGACTGGAAAGATACCGGAATTGCCGTCAGCAGAGAGCGGCGGTTCGAGATTGATTCTCAGTCGTCAGGTTAAAAAAAAAAAAGATCGCGTCAATTATCGACGACCGTTTAAATATTTAATTTGGTAAATTTATCGATCGAACGTTATTATCATTGCGGTTTGCAGGGCACGGATAGCAGTATGAGTAAATCGACGGTCGTCTCGTCGTCGAAGGAATCGAAAAAATCGAAAAAATCGAAATCGAAGAAAGGAATGGACGGCAGTCCGGAGCTCGAGCACCGTTCGGAGGAGGACGAGTCAGAGCCCGGTATGAAGATCCAGCCGTCGAATTTCCTCGTCGAGATTGTTCAAGCGAATCAAGATTATCGGGACGTCTGGAGGGACAAGGACGAGTCCGGAAATCCCGTCCAATTGCCGTACGGCGATATGATCGAAGGCGAGAAAACTCGCGAGGTCGAGGACGAAATAAGGATCGGCGTCGATCACGCGATGCGCGCCGACATCGACGCCCTTCAGGCCGCCCTTGATCGCGATCGTGGCTATCGGGGCAAGAGGGCCAAAAAGTCGCAAAAACGCGTCCGGCGGAGCGGCAAAAAGAATAAGCGGAAGAAGGAGAAGGATCTGACGCCCGATAGGACGACGGAGTCTCTCTTGGAGGAACTCCTGACCAACGGGATCGTCAAGCTTCATCCGGAAGTCCGGCTGAGCAATTTCGTGGGGGAAAAGTCCTTTGGTAACTTCGAACTGCGGGAGAGGGGCAAAGAACCATTACCGACGATCGGTACGAATGTTTTCGCTATTATTGTATCGTCTATCGTGTATTGCAATAATCTCAGTATGCCGAGGCTAAAGACGGGCTCTGTCGGCAATTTACCGACTGTAGGTAATATGCAGACTGACGGCAAGTTACCAACAGTCGGTAACTTATTGCTGACCGGTAAGTTACCAACAGTCGGTAACTTATCGCTGACTGGCAAGTTACCAACGGTCGGTAACTTATCGACGGCCGGTAAGTTACCAACAGTCGGTCACTTATCAACGGTTGGTAAGTTACCGATATATATTTTGTCTATTTCCCTTGACGCCGTTTCAAGGTGACTGATAGCATGTCCCGGTTAACCTTGAACCGTTACCAAGCTAAGTTAAATACCAAAGACCAAAAAAAATGTATGTTCCTCGATGCTCTCCAAGGTGACGTTAGGCAAGTTATAGCCGAATACTGCATCTTCCCGCTGGGCAACGAGACGATCAGGCAACTGACGCCTTTGGTGAGATCGGTTTTGATAGCGGGGGCGCACGGTAGCGGCAAAAAGATGCTGGTAAACGCGATCTGTACCGAATTGGGCGCAACCCTCTTCGATCTGACGCCCGCCAACATTGCCGGCAAATATCCCGGCAAATCGGGCCTCATAATGCTTCTGCACCTGGTGTCAAAGATGGCGAGGCTGATGCAGCCGTCGGTAATATTCATGGACGGTGCCGAAAAGCCATTCGTGAAAAAAGTGCCGAAAACGGACAAAACCGATCCGAAGAGATTGAAGAAGGATCTGCCGAAACTCGTTAAATCCATTATCAACGAGGATCGCGTTATATTCATCGGAACGTCCAGTTCGCCATGGGAAGCCGATCAGAAGCTTCTTTATCAGACCTACGACAAGGTCGTTTACGTACCTCGCCCCGATTACGGCACTCTGTCCCTCATATGGAAAGACTTGGTCTACAAAGTTCGTTGCTCGTTTTTTTTTCCACCTTCGTCGTTTTCTTCAAAATGGATGACCGTTCGATGACCTGTTCGAATTTCAGTACTCGGGAATCAGCAGACAATTCGACACTTCGGCAATGACGAAGATCTGCGATGGCTTCACCGTCGGAACGGTCCTAGCCTCGATAAACGAGGTGGGCATTTGTTTCCTCCGTAAACCGGATGTCCCGTTCGAAGCGTCGCGAGCCGCCATCTCAGTCAAATATCCATTTTGCGTCTTTTGACAGGTCATGACGACCAAGAGAATGGTCCAGCTGCGCGTCCAACCGTTGACCCACGTCGAACTGGTGAACGCCCTCAGTGCGCGGGACCCCGTGTATCGCGAGGAAGAGGACGCGTTCCTCGGTCGGTAAAGAAGACTACGCTTTTTTTGTCATCTCCCAATAGCATGGAGAGTAGTAACGTTCTTCGATCCCTCAGCTTGGTTCGCGAAGACCCCGACCTGCCGGAAAAAGCAAAGGGCCCTCGAACTCGACCAGCAAAAGTTGGAGGAAGCCGGCGAGAAGAAGAAGGGCAAGGGAAAGAAATAGACGGTTTCGGGTGTACCGTTACATTATTCACGTCAGGTATGAGGCGCATCGAGCTTTGTCATGTTTGTTACTGCCAATGTTAGTGCACTGTCAATCAATATTCGTTCCTGTCAATTAATTTTTGGACACTGTCAATTAAAATTTGTCACTGTCAATCGATATTCGGCACTGCCAATAGATATTCGTAACTGTCAATCCGTTTTTGGACACTGTCAATCAATATTCGCCACTGTCAACCAATATTCGGCAGTGTCAATCAATATTCATCACTGTCAATCAATATTCGGCACTGTCAATAAATTTTCGTAACTGTCAATCCATTTTTGGATACTGTCAATCAATATTCGCCACTGTCAACCAATGTTCGGCAGTGTCAATCAATATTTATCACTGACAATCAATATTCGGCACTGTCAATAAATATTCGTAACTGTCAACCATTTTTGGACACTGTCAATCAATATTCGTCACTGTCAACCAATATTCGGCAGTGTCAATCAATATTCGGCAGTGTTAATCAATATTCATCACTGTCAATCAATATTCGACATTATCAATAAATATTCTTAGCTGTCAATTCATTTTCGGACACTGTCAATCATTATTCGCCACTGTCAACCAATATTTGCCACTGTCAACCAATATTCGGCAGTGCCAATCAATATTCATCACTGTCAATCAATATTCGACATTGTCAATAAATATTCGTAACTGTCAATCCATTTTCGGACACTGTCAATCAATATTCGCCACTGTCAAACAATATTCGCCACTGTCAACCAATATTCGGCAGTGTCAATCAATATTTATCACTGACAATCAATATTCGGCACTGTCAATAAATATTCGTAACTGTCAACCATTTTTGGACACTGTCAATCAATATTCGTCACTGTCAACCAATATTCGGCAGTGTCAATCAATATTCGGCAGTGTTAATCAATATTCATCACTGTCAATCACTATTCGACATTGTCAAAAAATATTCGTAACTGTCAATCCATTTTCGGACACTGTCAATCAATATTCGCCACTGTCAACCAATATTCGCCACTGTCAACCAATATTCGGCAGTGCCAATTAATATTCATCACTGTCAATCAATATTCGACATTGTCAATAAATATTCGTAACTGTCGATCCATTTTCGGACACTGTCAATCAATATTCGCCACTGTCAACCAATTTTCGCCACTGTCAACCAATATTCGGTAGTGTCAATCAATATTTATCACTGACAATCAATATTCGGCACTGTCAATAAATATTCGTAACTGTCGACCATTTTTGGACACTGTCAATCAATATTCGTCACTGTCAACCAATATTCGGCAGTGTCAATCAATATTCGGCAGTGTTAATCAATATTCATCACTGTCAATCACTATTCGACATTGTCAATAAATATTCGTAATTGTCAATCCATTTTCGGACACTGTCAATCATTATTCGCCACTGTCAACCAATATTTGCCACTGTCAACCAATATTCGGCAGTGCCAACCAATATTCATCACTGTCAATAAATATTCGACACCGGCAATCAATCTTCGTTACTGTCAATCAAAATTTGTCACTGTCCATCGATATTTGTAACCGTCAATCGATACTCGTCACTGTCAGTCAATATTCGTCACTGTCAATACGTATTTGTTACGGCAAATGAATATTCTTCGCTGTCAGTAAATATTTGTCAGTGTCAACGAATATTCGTTGATTGTCAATAAATATTTTTAACTGTCAAGAAGTGTCCGTCACCGCGAATAAATATTAGCGCGCGGTCAAAATACATTAGCCACTGCCAGTACATTCTGCGCACTGTCAATAGATATTTGACACTGTCAATCAATATCTGTTACTGTCAATCAATATTTGTCATTGTCCATCGATATTTGTCACTGTCAATCGATATTCGTCACTGTCAATAAGTAGTTTTTACGGCAAATGAATTTTTTTCGCTGTCAGTTGATATTTGTCACTGTCAATGAATATTCGTTGACTGTCAATAGGTGTCTGTCACCGCGAATAAATATTTGTGCGCAGTCAATACATATTTATCACTGGCAATATATGCTTGTCAATGTCACCACAACTTTGCGCACTGTCAATATATATTAGCCACTCCCAGTCCGTTCTGCGCCCTGTCAATAAACATTTGGGACCGTCAAACAATGTTAGAAACAGTCCGAAAATATCTGTCAACGCTAAAATATTTTTGTCACTATCGGAAAAATCGTGTACTGTCAATTGCTATTCCTCTCTCTTAATAATGATTTGTCACTGCCAATAAGTATTTCCGCCCTGTCAATGAATATTTGCTGCTGTCAATAAATATTGGTGCACTTTCAATATATATATGTTGCTGTCAATGAATGTCTGTGCACTGTCAACAGTTATTGGTGAGTCTGAATTGATATTTGTGCACTGTCAATACATATTTAGCCACTGTCGATATATATTCGTCCCTGCCAATAATTATGTTGGCCCTGTAAATAAACATTTGGGCGCTGTCACCGAATATACGAGCGCTGTCAATAAATATACGTCCCTGCCGATAAAGGTGTGAACGCTGTCAATGAATGTTCGGTCGCTGCCAATAAGCGTGTGGGCACTGTCAATAAAAATTTGGGCGCTGTCGATAAATATTCGAGCGCTGTCAATAAATATTCGTCCCTGCCAATAAGTATTTTATCACTGTCAATAAATATTCGGGCGCTGTCTATAAACATCGGCCCCTGCCAATAAATATTTGGGCACTGTCAATAAATGTACAGCCCCGCCGATAAATATGTGGGTACCGTCAATAATAATTCTAACGCTGTCAAAAAAGATTTGCCATAAATATCTGCCAATAAGTATTGGCCCCTGCCGATAAATATACATCCCTGCCAATAAGGATGTGGGTACTGTCATGGAATATTCGGATGCTGTCAATAAATATTTTGACGCTGTCGATAGATATTGATCGCTGCCAATAAATATTTATGCACTCTCATTAAACACTTTTGCAATGTCTATGAATATTCTCGCACCGTCGACGCTCGGTCCCCTATCAGTTCGACTTCCCGACATTGTCGTGTCAGCGACGATTGACGAACGCAAAAGACGAGAATGTAAAAGTGAAGGAAAAAAAAACGTGAGGAACCTTGCCACTCGAATCACGTATGTGTCACGTGTGGCACTTTTTGAATCTCCCGAGTTCAATCAGTAAGCACGATAGTACGGAGTGTCTCGAGCTCGTCGAATTGCTCCTACAGGCTTTCTGATCTTCAACCTTCGATCTCTCCTCTCCAGTATCGCGAAATGACGAAATTAACCATTTTTTCTCCTCACAATGTAATCGCCAGTAACAATCGTAGAAAATTTTGCGCCGCGATTGTTCATGAATCTTGCCGAATTCAGGCCGAAAATTCGTCATCTTTGAACTCGTAGACTTTTTTTTTTTTTTTGCACCTCGTCCTCGTCGTCGTCGCTACTAAAAATCCCGCCTCCTCGTGCGAAGTTCAATACCAACGCGCGTTATTGCCAATACCGATCATAACAATATTGCACATTCCGGCCCGATAAATCGAACGACCTTCGCCACGCATTTCTAGATTCGTAATTCTTTATCCGGTGTGTCACGTAAATAGAGGAGATGCGAAGAAAAAAAAAACCACGCAAAAAATTATCCTCGTACGATTTCTCGCGCGTCAATCCCTCGATCGGCGGAATAAAATCGTCGCGCGCCTGCAATTGCAGTCTCAGCGTCGAACGATAAGAGCTACGTGATTGGAAACGCAATCGCGCAACGTAATATGAGCAAATTTGAAGAAAAAAAATGTATGAAAAATTGCTATGACAAAATCGATCGAAAAATTGACAATTTGGTGAAGCGAAATGAGAAAAAAAAATTTCACTTATTATTGTTATTTTTTTTTTATTCTTTGTTCATGAATTTTTTTATTGCTTTTTTTGTTTTCAGCTGATGTTTTGTTTGGGTTTGAAATTTTATTGATATTTTTATTATCTTTTTTTTTTAATGCGTGACAGCTTTTTTTAAAGTTAATATTTGGCGAGAAAGAGAGAGGGAGAGAGAGTCAGAGAGTGACTCGAGATTTTGAACTATGACACTATCGGATAGTCGTTCTTTAAATTTTTCTCGTCTCTCTCTCTCTCTCTCTCTCTGTCTTTTTCTCTCTTCTACGTCACGTTGTCGACCCTCGTGTCTCGATCGTTCTAATCGCGCGTTTTCTCAGCTGTGGAATAAAACTCGACTTTTATTTGCGCCACTTGAACTTGAGTTCGGCTTTAAATTCGACCTTGAGATGAAAGTACCCGCGGAAGTGCGAGGGGGCTCTTTTTTACGCGTCGTTGACTCGTGTCATCGATCTGTTTACTCGTGCGAGGGTGCAGGGCGCGATTAAGGATCGCGAGGGTGCAACCCTTGGCGATTATTCAAAATCCAACAATTTGTGTTTTTTATACTTTTATTTACAACGAAAACAACTAATGCCGTCAACCATAATTTGATTATCGAATTTAAATAAATCGTAAATTGTTTCGTGGGAAATTTAAATAAATTTTATAGTTTTCGATTGTAAATTATTCTTTTTTTTTTCACAAAACAATAAAGGACTTTACGATACTTTTACGTTCGATTGAATTCAGCTGTTCATTTAAATTCAAATGTACATGTGAATTAGCGATCAGCTGATCATAAATGATAATTTATTCAGACGAAACATCATGGCATATTATTCTATTTTTTAATGCACAGAATTGTTCTCGTCATTGCATCGATGGTTTTTTTTTAATAAATAAACATCGAAGTAGCGAAGGGTCTTTCGAAATAAATTTTGAAACTTTTTCGAAAAAAGCTTTTATTTGAAAGCTTTTTCAAAAAAGCTTTTATTTGAAAGCTTTTTCAAAAAAGCTTTCAAAGAGCTTTTCGGGCTAAAAGTTTTCAAAAAAGCTTTTCTAGTTGATAGTTTTCAAAAAAAGCTTTCGAAAAAGTTTTCTATAAAGCTTTCGAAAAAGTTTTCTATAAAGATTTCGAAAAAGTTTTCAAAAAAGCTTTCGAAAAAGTTTTCAAAAAGGCTTTCGAAAAAGTTTTCAAAAAAGCTTTCGACAGTTTTCAAAAAAAGCTTTCGAAAAAGTTTTCAAAAAAGCTTTCGAAAAAGTTTTCAAAAAAGCTTTCAAAGTATGTGCTATTAAGGAGTGCACTGCCCACCTCCCACCTCCATTATCAGACCAGCTCCATGGTACCATATTATTGCATTGTCACCCAAGTTACATAGGTATGCTGAATTTCAGCTGAATCCAATGCCACCAAGTGCTTGAAAAATGGATTACAAATTTTGAACCGAAAAGACAGACATAGGAACGAAGCAAGTTGAATAAAAGCTTGTAATGATGGGCAACAATCGCATGATTTCTTTACGAATAGGGGCTCCTCGAATGTTGTGCTGGGACCGGATGTTTCGTCGGCTGTGTGGCAAGACCAGGTGGAAAATTGTCCCGTGCGACGGCCCGGATAGAATTATCGATCTCGGTTGGCCTGGCAGTCGAACGAGAGTGCGGATATATCCGCAGTTCCCCATTTCACGTCACACACACACACACGATAAGAAGCGACGAGGTTTTCGAGATTCATCCTACCCTGCGATAATACCTATCGGTGACGATTTCTTTTCCGCAAATTTCAACGTCCTCGAGATCGAAGAATTATCATTTCCTCTTTAGGAAATGATGATTCTTCGATCGATAAATTAAATAATTGCATGAAATCGCTAAAATTTATATCAATATTAAAGCGTGTGAAATCAAATTAATTTCGAGTAAAAATTAATGAATAATAAATCAAAGATTCGGAAAAAAAATAATACTAATAAGTGAAAAATAATGAAAAAAATGAATAAAAGGATAAACATAAGTGAATAATTTATTGTAAAATGTAATTAAATAAAAAATAATGGAAAAAATAAATACTTAAAGCACAAAAATTAACGAATAATTTATTGAAAAATTGAATTGAATAAAAATTCACTCTAATTTAAATTAAAAAGTAGCCAACTCAAGTTAAAATTCGAATGTCAAAGGGCTGTTTATTTTTACACAATAAATTCGTACCTAATTTAAAAAATGTATTTATTTTGATTCGAATAAAGAATAATTTATTGATATTGGCGCAAACAATTAATTCGAATGCAAATATCTTTATTTATGTAAAAACAAATAAATGTTCTACTTGAGATTAAATAAATAAATTCTTTATTGAGGTTACAATATAAAACAATTTGTTGCAATTCGAATGTAAACAAACGAATAATTTACTCGTATCTAAATCTATCAAAATTCATTTAAATTCAAATAAGCAAATTTTTTATTCGAATTCAAATGAATAAATAATTTACTCAGGCACAAATAAACATTTTTCATTTAAATTTGAATAAATATGTCAATCGCATTGGAGTTGAAAGAAAAGAGATTTCATCAGTTCGAAAAACTTTCCAATTCTTTTCCGCCCTCCTTCAATAAGTTCAAGGATAATGAGCGTTCCAACGTGAATGATTAAGATTTTTTCGCGTAGAACGGAAAACGGAATTTTTGGAGCAGAAGAGAGAGAGAGAGAGAGAGAGAGAGAGAGAGAGAGAGAGATTTAAAGAATACACGTGCGTGTATTCGCTCATCATTGTCATGCCCCTCGAAATATGAGAATCTAGTATGTAGACGAGGCACGGACAGCTTCTGCCAGAAAAGTCAACCCATTACGCGATGACACCTTACTGCCCGATAAAGCGTCAAAACGCCGAAGAAACTTCGAAAAAGGAAAGAAAAAAGAAAAAAATGCAAATTTCCACCAGCGAATGAAATCGTATCGTCGACGACGACAGACGGCCTATTTCTTCGAGGCTCCGTCACGCGAAACGTCCCGCCCTTCTTTTTTCTACTATATACAATTATTATTATTACTATTTCAACGAATTTGACATTGTACATCAAAAGAGTTATTTTTAACATAATAGAAACGTCTACGCACTTTCAGGTTCAATTTTATATTCGGGATGGATATATGTATACGCGAACTGATAAATACATTTGTATGAAAAATAAGTATGAAAATCTTAGAGGGTTTGGCTCGCGACCCGAAAATCAGGGTTATTAGAAAAAAATTAATTTCGAAGGAATAAGTACGGTGATTGAAAAATCGTTTGAACATTTATTTCTGCGTATATTAACAAAGTTGTGTACGAAGTTTAATTTAAAAACATTAATAATCGAAGAAGTAATGAACAATCTCGTGAAGGACCTTCGAACGTGAGAGGTACTCAACGGTGTACTTGATTTTGACCACCCGGTTGATGCGAACCGAAAAAACGATTTTTTTTCTCAAAAAAGATAGACTTGACTGAGACTTGACCGAGTTTTTTTTCTTACAGTGTTCCAATTATCGAGAAAAAAAAGTTCGAATTCTTGTCTTCGATTTTTCGAGGATCATTTACATAATTAAGGTTGGTAACTAATGAAAAAGAACGTTGGGAAGAAAACCGTCTGTCAAGACTAAACTACTATTACACTGAATATGTGTGCCAAATTTAAAGTCAATTCGTCTATTTGATACCGAGAAATCTCGTACACCGTTCTGAAAGACGTAGTTTTGAAAAAAACGCGTTCAAAGTTTCGCTAGCAATTATATCGTCGTAATCATAAGTTCGTACTTGAGTTCGCACTTGATCATAAATTCGGCGCTTGACGAACGAGTGCTCGTCATTTTCACAGTAGCCTAACCCCTTAAGTATATATTTAGACGAATATATTCGAATACCATATATCATCGAATGTATTATTCAAATTAATAATCAAACTCAAATGATTCCTAAATTTAATTTAATTGTAACTTGAGGAGTTATTGAAATGGAGAACAAACTAAGAAAAAAAAACATTGAAACCTTTAAATATATTTAGACGTATGCATGTGAATATGATATATTGGAATGTACCATTTGATATTGAATTATATTATACATAATTATAATAATAATAACTTATATATATAAAATATATATCCAGTCCCAAAATCATTTTCTTCGCAGGTTGCTTAATATTTCATGAAAAAAGAAATATTAAAAATAAGAAAGAAAAAAACCCTATTTTTCCTGCCCAAAATCATTTTTTTCGCAGGTTGCGTTATATTTAATGAAAAAAAATATTAAAAATAAGAAAGAAAAAAAACCCTATTTTTCCTTGAGAAGTACGGCCTAAAGATCGACCATGATTTTTTTCAGATTTTCTTCATTGAAAATTGTTGGTTCGGTAGTGCAAAAGCGAAAACGAGCCAGGCTCACGGGATAAGGTGCCTCAGACACCTTCACGGATTGAGGGATATGTATATCGTATGAAAAGAATAAATCTGATGTGTAAATTATATATTTTCCATTACTTTAAATAAATCATTTACATCGATAGATTAGTTGCCATTCTCGCCTCTCAGGCCTAAGAATAACGATTAATATTCAATATAAATGAAAACATTTAAAAACCACAAATATATATATATATGAATGTAGATACATAGGCGCGCTGCGAAATAGTTTGCTTTAGTAACGTATGGCGTCCGTTAGAGAGCGCATGCCCGCGATTTTGGAACGAGGATTCCCATTGGACGAGGCCACATGGTCTGATGCCAGACCACGGGGCCGGTCCAATTCAATAATAACGAGATGCCAGCTCGCGAGACGCCAGCTAGTCCTTAGCGACGCGCCCGTGACGTTTGTGCCGGTCACAGTAACGTCCGATAAACGTCGTGCGTCCTTCGCGGTTTGTTATTCCCTCGCCCGTCCAAGCGTCTTCTACGTTCGTTCAAACCGTGTGCGATTCACGGCATACACGAAGGCGAGAGAAGAGACGCGAGCGAAAGTAGTAGCGGTAGTACAAGTGTGTCGAGCGTGCCTCGACAAGAGAGTTCTTTCTCCTCGTTCTATATCGCATTTACGGGGCGAAAACGAAAGAAACTACGAGTCGCAAGAGAATCGACGCGAAAAGGACAGCGGAGAGAGGCAGGAGCGGATTCGAGCCCTTGTACGAGGGTTTGACGAGTGCGCGAGAGATTGTTGCGAAGAAACGCGCACCAAGAGCTATCGGCGAGCAGAATTTTCGTTCCCTTTTTTTTTCTCCTTCGTCGGGATTATTTCGACACGAGGTGAGTCCTTCGTATGCAGAAAAAAATTCGTTCAAGACCGTTGAATAATATGGCGGAAAATGTTATATCGTGTCAATTATTTAGTAAAGTATATAATTGTTAACAAATATTAGATTGAATATTTAGCTATCGTACATCGAAAAAGTCAATCGGCAATTCCAGAAGTGTCACTCTTCGTAACTATGCTTACGATACTGTTGACCAAATTTTTCGTTCGTCCAACGAAGTCGTTCTAAAAAAAAAAAAAAAAAAAAACCAAATCTGAGAGTTGATGCTCTTCTTTCGATCACTGTTGACCAAACGTTTCTATCGTTCACCTAACCGTTTAAAAACATTTTTCACAGCGCCATCTAAGAGCTGGTACTATTCGCCAAATAATTCTTCCTTCCAACTATCGTTCGAAAAAAAGCCATCTAAATTTCTCTATTGCGAGTGCGATCGAGAGCCACAGCCCGCATGTATATATAGGCATGCACACGACTTTCCTTCGCGCGTAGATTTCCAAGCCTCGACATTCCAATTTCCACAACATTTTTTTCTGTATTTCTTTCTGTTATCATCATCATTATTATTATTTATGTCTTCGTCACTTCATTGCTATTTCTTCGAACCGTGGGTACGACCGGTGCGCGCAGTCGGGCGGATTTTCGTTCGGCCGCGTGTTTGTGTTCGCGTTGTCTAGCGTCAAGCCGCCTTCAGTCCGCTGCTCTACCATCATAATATCACTGTATTATTGTTATTTCGTTTACGGTACTCGGGGACGTTACGTTGAGTCGCGCGGATTGTACACGATGAGAAATTCACCGAGGCGAGACTCTCCGCGCGAAACGCGCTCGGCTTTTTTTTCTTCCGGCACGGTAAACCACGGGAATATATATGTATAGTTTCTTCTTTCGCGTACGCATTTTATTGGCATTCTTTTTTCATAGCAACAACGAAGACGTGAACAGTTTTACGCAGTTTGTTATTGTGTAGAATAACTTGTACGAAATAAATAGTATTAACAACAATTGTTATTACCATGCATAGTAATAACATTTATTGTTGGAACTATTTATAGTAATTAGGGTTATGGTTGGTACTATTTATAGTAATAACAGTTATGCTTATAGTTATGTGTTATGGTTAGCACTAGTTATAGTGATAACAATTATTGTTCGTAATATTTATAATAATAACAATTATTTTTAGCACTATTGATAGAACTTATTGTTAGTTCTATTTATTCCATATTCCATATTCCATATTCTATTTATGGAAATAATTCTTGTTAGTACTATTCATAGTACTTACAATAACTGTTATAGTAATAACAGTCATTGTTAAGACAATGCATAGTAATAAGCGCGCAATGTGGAACGATATATATATATATAGGAATTGACGTATTCGAATATAAAATTTTCATGAAAAAGATCCTACACATGTTTACATATATTTTTCTTCTTTTACTCTTGAATAAAAAATGATTTTAACTAAAAAAGAACTTTTTTTCGTTAAATTCAGCACAAATGAAAAATAAAGCGTTTCAGGCCTTCGAAGCGGAATTGGAAATCACAAAATCATTAATAGCATTATTGGATATCAAAATGATAAAAATCGTCCCAAAAATATGATTAATTGGAAAAAAATAGAAGGAAAAATGGGCCCACGATGAGACTAGCCTTGAAAATCATAGGATGGGTCATTCTGTTTAAGGGAATTTTCTGAAAAGAATAAAAAAGGTAATCATCTTTTTTTAAAAATAGTTTTTGCTGTAGAAGCAAAAAAAAAACTTTATTGATGATTGATAATTTTTAAATATTTTTAACGTTTCAATTTGACCTTAAATGTTAACTTTATGAAATTCGAACATCTGACTTGGATAGTTTGCGGTTTAAAAAATGGAACCTTACCCGCGAATGTTTGATACAACTCGCGAAATTTTTACACGACCTCCCGAATACTTCATGTAAAAACATACCAAATTTTCCGAATTCTATCATCGTTACTTCAACCTCCTTAGGGGTTGAAATAAAAAATAATAAGAAAATTCTGAAAATTTCGTATGTTTTTGCATGACGTATTTAAAAGGTCGTGTTAAAATTTCACGAAGATTAGGAAGCTTGTTATTAAAAAATTAACATTTTGTTAAGAACAATTTTTAAAAGAAATAAAAAAAATTTATCAGTAAACTTCGTTTTGTTTCCGTTGCTTTCAGTATATTGTAGATATTACAAAATTGAGAGGTCAAAAAGAAACTTATTGCAAAGTTACATCAGTTTCCATAAGACAACATTTAATTTGTGAATTGTTCAATAACGAGCTTCCTAATTGTCGTGAAATTTTTGCACGACCTCTGAAACACTTCACACAAAAACGTACCAAATTTTCCAAATTTTATCATCATTTGCGATTGGGGACTCAACATCCTTAAATTCTGCCCACCAATGCTGGAAAGTACGATTTTCGATAAAAAATGAAAATTCATTTTATCTCCCATAATCATTTTTTAACTCGAATCCCATGAACATCCGATGTTGAAAAGAGCCACGAGCATCGCGCGTGAGTACAACGAGCGAGGAGAGAGGGTTATCCCCGCCACTCTTTCCAAACCTCTTCCGATGTCTCACGCCACCGCCTCTCGCCACAAACAATTCCTCACTACTATACTGCCACACAATAATCTCGTCCGACTGTGTTCCGTACCCCATCGTGCGATTTGTCGCCTTTTCTCTCATTGCCGTTCGCCAATTTTTTTTCTCTCCCCGTCTCTTTTTCTTCAACCTGTACTGCCGTATTTTTTCTTTCCTTTTTTATTTCCCGCGTCGCGATCAATCGGCGACGTACATATTTCGTCAGCCCGGTCCGAGTGTCACACGACGCGAGCTCGCGGCAATGTCAACAGTACTTGGGAAAAAAAATGCTCAATTCGAATGGAAATACTGTTGACGTATTTCTCTGCTTCTTTTCTGCGTCTCTTTTTTTTTCGCAATGGACACCGTGGTGCAAAAAATTCTCGCTATCGAGATACGCCGGTCGAACGGACATTTTTTTTCACCCCCTTCGGAAAGATCCTAGGATTTATTTTTTTTCATTTGTTTTGCGTCAATTTCTTTGGAAAATTTTCGCGCTTCGCGCAGCTCGCGAGAGGAATGGATTTTTTTTTATAACGAACCTTATCGCCCGATGGAAAGAATTGAAAAAAATTTGACGTTTCGAGATTCGCTTTTTTCTTTGATAATTCATTTGTTGTTGGTTGTAATTGGCCCGAAGACTTCCGGTTTGCGGTCGTGAAAATCGAGCCATTTTTTCGATTTCACGTTATCGATTAATTTTTTATACACATACATATTAATAACAGTATGACCAAAATGAATGATTTTTCAACCAAAGATCGCGGATCATATTCACTCATTAGAAAAAAAACAACAACTTTGCTTAAACTTACAAAACTTCCTGTTTTGTAGCGAATTTCGTCGGGTGAGGCGAAAAATAAAAAAAAAATAAAAACTCGTTCCGATGTTTTTTGCTTTTTCTGGTAATTTATTTGTTATTGATTATAATTGGCCCGAAGACTTCCGGTTTCCGGTGTGCAAAATCGACCCATTTCTCGATCCTACAGTATCGATAATTTTTTTATACATATATACAAATATTGATGAAACAGTATGACTAAAATTAAAAAATAATTTGTTTATCAAGTATCGCGGGTCATTCAGCCATTAGAAAAAAAAAAGAACTTTGCTTAAACATTTTCTTGCGGAGCTCTCTCCCTCTCTCTCTCTCTCTCCCCCCTCCCCCTCTCCTTATCAAACGCCACGCGTTCCTCGTGAATTAATCACGCGAATAAATTGGACAACGCGTCAAAGTACGATGCTTGTGAAGTGAGAAAGGATGGAGCAAAACAAGGGGGAAAAAAAACGAAAAGAAAAACGGAAAAATTGCAATGACGCAGAAGGCGAATATATACGGAGCGCGCGAGCGCGCTGAGATGTACGTGCAAAATGCATTAGCGCTTAGGTGGACACAATAATAATCACGTGGGTATCACGCGATTTGCTCAAACGTCAAAGTCTTGTGTACACAAAATATCGCTATTATATATATATATATATATATATACACACCAGATGTAGCAGTATGAAACCGGATTTTTTTTTGTAAAAATTACACGTCTGCACGAAGAAAAATACGGCCTCAAATTCTAACATTGGTTGCCAGAATTCTAATATTCAGTGCTAGAAAAGTATAGCAGTTTACTGCCAGTTCGGAATTCCAATACTTGCTGTTATAAAAGTGTAAAAAAGGTTCTCACACCGTATAGTAAAAATGATGCGGGCATATTACATTTGAATCTATTCTCGCATAGGCACGAGTCCTATATGCTGTATGGTAAAAATAATGCGTGCTTTGTAAAATACCCACCTTTATTACACGCTATATTTTCATATGGATTTTACTATACGTATAGCATGAATCTTCGTGTATGTATAGATTTCACTATACGCACATCTTAATCTTCGGCGCATAGCGAAAAATATTACGAAGTTATTAGTAAAATGTGACTCTTTATACCGTACTTTTTGTAGAATACTGGAAACTAATTGTTCCAATCACGTGGGCAAAATATTTTTTGAATACTACTAAAAATCACAATGTGCCGAATAAAATGTATTATTTGTATCAGTTTAGGGGCCATATCGTAGGTTAAAATTGAAATTTCTTCATTAGTACTATACCATAATTAGAATTCTTATCTTCCATTAAATAATTTTTGATATTTAAAAATTGATTCAATGAAATGAATCAAAATGAATCAATCAAATGAATCATTCAATTGATCCAATGAAATTGATTCAATGGAAAAAAATTTTAATCGCTAACAAACCCCATAATTATCAAATCCCACGATGTTGAAGTTTGCATCGTTGAAAAGCAACGAAAATTCGTTTTTCTCCTTTTAGTTTTCTTAACATCGAAATTGATTTCTTGCCAACTTATGTTGTGGATTTTTAATAAGGAGCCTGAAAAACGTTTGAGTGATTTTTGTAACTAAAATCGGCCATAAAAATGCTTCGGCAATCGAAGTAAACTTCAACAGCATTTAATCCCGCGAAAAATTAAGGGGTCTTCTAACTTTAGACGCCAAAAAGGCTATTTTCATGCATTTTTTTGATCGGATTATATTATAGATATTGATACGAAGGTTGGCCATGTTAATGGCTATAGCGCATATCATATGATTTTTTATATAAGGAAAAATAACAAAATGGCGGACGATTTTCGAAAAAACAAAAAAAACGTGATTTTTTCACCGTTTTTGTCAAAGAAAATAGTAAATATCAACATTTTAAAATAATCCTTGATGCGCGCTATAGTTGTAAAGAATATGCGGTTAAAATTTCATGAGGATCGGTTCAGTGGTTTCGAAGATTTTATCAACAAGCCGTCGAAAAACGTTGTTACGAGAAAAACGCGTTTAAGGAGGTACGATCACTTCCACGGGGTCAAAAAAGAGTACAAATTAATTTTACCCACAGCTGATCTGATTGGTGTTTGCTTATGTTGATTATTCGTATTATCGATTATAGTGTGCCAAATGTTGTGATAAATGATGAATTTATTGCACGTGAACAAATAAAAACTGAAAAATTAGATCGTCAACGACTCGGTAGTAATTTTCGTAATCATAATATTAACATATCCACCATAAAAACGGACTAAAGAGACAAAAGAAGTCAGCTGGAAGCCTATTGAAAATAAGCTTGAATTACCTCAGCGAAATTAACACGATAGGCAGAATATAATTATACATATCATTGATACGTGATAAATGATAAAACGCCATAAATTGTTGTTTGCATATTTTGCGGCGGCTTCTATTCAAATTAATTTCAAAACAAAGCTGGGTTATGTTCGCCAAACGGATCAGCTGTTACTCGCGACGTTGCTAAGTCTGTGGCTGCTATTTCGTCGTTCTGACAATTTTCAACCGGAAATTGAAACTTTCTTGTAACGTAGTGCTTTAACTACACGGTGAAGATTGATTTTCTTATTTTTCACAATATCCATTATATCTAATCTATCGAATTTTAGTTTTCCAACGGCTTAAGTTGGATACGTGAGCAGAAAAACCACGATCACCGCACTTCCGGTTGACCGTCTCCATAAGACGACGTGCTTCGGTAACTCAAAGTCCTCGACTTTGCATTTTTATTGCGAAATAACTAAACGGTCAAAATAGCTCAAATTTTGGCAATAGGCGCATAAAGTATTCGTCAAAATCATATAAAAATTTCAAATCCGATAGTTGGACTCGTAGTAATGATCGTACCTCCTTAAAGTTTGTTTGGGATATATAAATACATGAAAAAGATTTTTTCAAATGCATTTCGAAAGTGTATTTATTAAGTGTAACAACTTTTATATCAATATCTATAATATAAAGCTATAAAAAAAAATCATGAAAATAGCCTTTGCTTAGCGTTTCAAGTGTGAAGACCCCTTAATTGTTAATCTTTAGTTACCCTAATGATTAAATTATCGCTACAAATAAAACGCTGAAAAAGTTAAACGGTGAAAAAAAAATAAAACGCTAAAAAAAAATAAAACGCTAAAAAAGTTGACGTCTGAAGTGCAAAGAACCCTAAAATAACCAAATTTCGCAAAACTTTTTTTTTTTAATTTTAGCCTCATTGAGGCATGGAGCGTTCCCGTTAATTTATTAATTTTTTTTTTTGCCTACGAGGCACCCTATACATCGAAATGCAACTCCGCGACCACTGCGCCGCCCCCCCCTCCCGCGGCAGGGCGGGGGGGGGGGGACCGTTCACTCGTCACGGTCTCCCGCGCACTCGTATCGATTTCCCGGCGTGGCAAGTGCAGCGTGCACTTTTGCGATGATGCTCCCAACGCAGTCGTCCTCCGGTACTCTCGCCCAAACGTTATTACCTAATACAAAGTAGTGTGTTCCTGTGTGAATACGACTCCGCGCTGTGCACAAAGATACGTCATGTGAGATATACGTTGACGGAGAAAACGAACAAATAAAAAAAACAAAAATTAACTCTGAGGTACTACTTTTCTTGATAGGTGAAACGACGAATTGACGCGAGTTTTCAATTACCTGTGGCTTGAACGACGCGTCCAATTTTTCATTTTCCTATTATTTTTATCAGACGATGTATTCAATTTTCGTTTGCCCGAATTTTTTGTCGAACGACTCGTTCTTTATTTCATTGTCTGAATTTTTCATCGGACAATTCGTTCATTTTTGAATCGCCTGAATTTTTTTATCGACCAATCCGTTTAATTTTTCAGTAATCGATTTTTTTCTATCGAACCATTCGTTCAGTTTTCACATTCCCGAATTTTTTTATCAAACAATTCATTCGATTTTCAATTACTCGAATTTCTTCGTCGAGCAATTCGTTCGATTTTCAATTGCTGGAATTGTTGTTATCGAATGATTCGTTCATTTTTTTATGACCCCAATTTTTTAATCGAACAATTCGTTCAATTTTTAGGTAGCCGAATTTTCATCGATCATGTCGTTTAATTTTTGATTACTCGGATTTTTTTTATCGAACAATTCGTTCGCTTTTCAATTACGCGAACTTTTTACTCACCAATTCGTTCAATTGTTCGTTAATTTTTTTGTCGTAATTACGGTCAACTGTTTTTTGTCGAACAATTCGTTCAATTTTTAATCACCCGATTTTTTTGTCGAACAATTCGTTCAATTTTTAATTACTCGTATTGTTTTTTTCATTGAACGACTCGTTCAATTGAATTTTTCAGATACTCGAATTTTTTTACTGACCAATTCGTCGCTCATGTGTCTTTCTTTGTATTGGCAATTAATAAAAAGTGCTCGAGTGCCGTGCGCGAGTGAGCAAATTTATTCGGTCGAACGATCAACCGCCAAAATTCAACAGTCGCGTACGCCCGTTCTGAGTGTCGTTTTTTTTTTCTTCCTGTTTCTCTCGACCGCCGCGCTTTTACAAATTGATGCAAATGGTGCAAACGCTTTCGGGGATTAGTCGCGCACAGATTGTCACCGATTAATTCATTGTCACTTTTGTGCGGGTCGGAATTGATCGGACTTTGCTGGCGTGTATTTGTCACACCCACATTATATATATATATATATATATATATATATATATATATATATATATATATATATATATATATATAGACTCGAATACAACTATTTTTTATTCTTATAACAATAATAATAATAGTAAAAAATAATAGAGTGGATAAGCACCATTATATTTATTATTTCTATTATTATTATTGTTATTATGATTGTTATAAGAATAAAAAATAGTTGGATTCCAGTACTAGATTCGTTTATTCCAAATGTACCGCTTTCGCTTTTTACAATACCCCTCCTTTTTTTCACTTGGATTCCAGTACTATAAAATCCACAATAATTATGAATAGTATTGAAGTTTGCATCGTTGGAAAGCAACGAAAATTTTTCTGTATTTTTTTTTCGTTTTATTTTCATTAGTATCTAACCCCATTTTTTTCTAAATGTTACATTATGGGACTCTAATAAAGATTTTCAAAAACGTTACGTTGATATTTTTCGCTTAGAAGGGCCAAAAAAATTGACCATTACGAAAAAAAAAAAATTGTTGCACCCCAATGATGCAAACTCCAATACCATAATTATGATTTTTTTTGTTCTTTAGCATTTCATTCTCATCGATACGACAGAATCTAATAATAAGCACGAAATTAATTGGGTTCAATCCACACGACAAATCGACACTTCCGGCTCGATAAAATGCGCGAGCACCTCATTATATTTTGGCCTCTTTTTCGATTTTTTTTCTTTCATTATAATCTATCTTGATCACACCACGCATCGTTGAACATTTATAAATAAAAATAAATTGTGTCTTGAGTAATTTATGTACTGTTTTATTCACTTAATTATTTATTCATTTATTTATAATTATTCACAGCAATTTATTTGTTTATAATTTATCATTTATAATTTATTTATTTATTTATAATTATTTACAGCAATTTGTGTATAATTTATTATTTATTTATTTATTGATAATTATTTACAGAAATTTATTTGTTTATAATTTATAATTTATTTATTTATTTATTTATTATTTATTTACGGCAAAGCAGAATGGTGAAAATTACTCTGATGCAAATGAGTCAGTGGATTTCGATCTTTCTATCTCTCTCTCTCTCTCTCTCTCTCTGTCAGCAAAATTTGGTCGGTTCGAGGCTCGCGGGTCATCGGCCCTTGACCGTTTTGGTAAAAAAGAAGGAAAAACGACAACGATGATGTACTCTTTGAGCGCGAGGGAAAATAAAAATATCGCACGTCAATTATTATTTTATATTCGTGCTCTCACCTCACGAAGAAAAAAAGCAAACTCTCGGATGGCGAAGGAAAAAAAAACGAAAAAAAAAGAAGCACAGCGTTTTCTTTTACGCGCAACGACGTATGACGTATCACGAAATTCTATCGTGAGGACATATATATATGATTTATACACACATGCGCAATAGCGCGTATATGTTCTTATTGACACACGATAAACCACTAGCGATATACGGTCTCACATATCCGCCGTTGCCGTGTTCCAATTTCACGTGTACGATATTAAAAGTGATAAAAATAATATTAGCAATCTTAATAATAATACTACTACTTATGAATATAAATAATAAATTAAATAAAATGTTGAAAGAAAAAAAAACGACGATGATTGGAATTATTGTGGACTTTCTGCTATTCAAATCAAAATATTTTTTATGCTGATCATAATCATAACAATAATAATATAGTAATTTTAATAATAATAATAATTTTCATTTTTCTATTTTTTCTATTATTTTAATAATAATACATTATCATTAAAGCTTATAAGAGAATAATAATAATAATAATAATAATAACAGCAACAACAACAACACCTACAATAATAATAATTCTAAATTTTTTTTATTTTTCCCCTAATTTTTTCTATAATTCAAATAATAATACTACTCGATGGATTATTATTATATTCATTCCATATGAATGACTATAGAATGCTCAAGGAAAACATAAAATAACAAATGATGATTGTAATTATTGTGGATTTTCTGGTATTCGAATAGAATTATTTTTTATTCTTGAAATAATCGTAACGACAGTAATATTAGTGAATCTATTGATAATACTGCTATATGGATTATTATAATATTCATATTAGATAAATAAGAAGAAAATGCTATATACGAGTCGAAATAAATTCCACTCTGGGCCATTTAATTCGGTAAATTCGATCTACTTTGCCATTTAAGGGGGAGATACCTTCAAGCGAGGAAAAAAGTGCTCATTTTCATGATTTTTATTCAAGGAAAGATTTCTTCATCATTATTACAAGCTTTTGTTTAACCCGATCAGGTTATCGCTTCTTTTCGCCCCCTTCTCAGGTTATCGTGGGTCGCTGAAGAGTCGAGGCATGTTAGAACACGTAATTAGTAATGAAAAAATCTGATAAAATTCCTGAACACTTTTTAATACCTCTACTTTAACGATACACCATGAAGATTGCAGAAAAAAAAAAATAAAACAAATCATTTATTTTTAGTCGTATACAAACCAGGGTGGTTAAAAAAAAAAAAAATCTCGCGGTACGCAACGGAAAATGTTACTACGTTATGAAAAAGTAATTCATCCAGAATTTGAGAGGTTTAAACATTTTTTTAGGTAGTGCTCAAACGACTTTTGTTTTTTTTCTCGATTTTTCGTCAATTTTTTCTGACACGGACATTTTCTGCATCGAGATAAATAAAAAATTAATACTCCGATAATCATGAGAAAAAAAACATGAAACAGGCGTTTGAGCACTAACTAAAAAATTGTTTCGAACCCTCAAATTTTGCAAAACTTTATTTTTCTCAACGTAACTCAATTTTCCGTTGAGAAATAAAAAACGATTTTTTTAGCCACCCTAATACACACCCACCCCCTAAAGATTCGGGCATTGACTAAAAATTGCTGCAACTCGACTTTTTGTGAGATGCAAAACGGAAAATCGATATTTCACCCACTTCCCGACTACCTAGAGCTCTGAAATTTTGCAAAAGTGCATTCAAAAGGGGTCAATGCATGATTCAACTTAAAAAAAAAGTCATAACATTTTCAACTTTTCATGTAAAATTAGCGATATCTAATCATCCTCATAGTTTATATGCAGCAATTAATCGTAAGTTCAATCCCAATTACAGTCTTTGTCGCTTTTTACAAGCATTCCATGTTCCTAACCTACAAACTCGTAAACTATTATGGTAAACTACTAGTAACAACTAACCAGTAAAATAAATTAAAGACTAAAAAGTAGAAAATAATTTATATAATTCGAAGAGTATGTGGCTTCCGGATGGAGGCCGTGTTGAGAATCAGCGTTGTGCCGACGTTTCGCAAACGTTACAGTCTGCATCATCAGGGCTGAGAGCTCCGATACTAAAGCTCCCGTGTCTTTTTTTATTTTTATTAATTTTTAAAAATGACTTCTCCGATTGATCTTTCATTAACACTCATGCGCGGAATAGGAACGAAGAAACAGTGACAAATGTTGAAAATCAATGAATTGGTACGCTTCGATGCAAAAAATTGAATTTTTCGAGAAAAAATGGCTATATTTTGCAATAAAAAAACTACTTCTCATTTTTCATTTAGTATTTTTAATAAAAAAATACTTTTTATTTTTTATTTAGTATTTTTGATAAAAAATACTTTTTATTTTTGATTTTGTATTGTTCATAAAAAATACTTTATATTTTTTATTTAGTATTTTTTATAAAAAATACTTTTTATTTTTATTTGGTATTTTTGGTAAACAATACTTTTTATTTTTATTTGGTATTTTTGGTAAACAATACTTTTTATTTCTTATTTAGTATTTTTGGTAAAAAATACTTTTCATTTTTTATTTACTATTACTGATAAAAAATACTTTTTGTTTGAGTCTGTTTGGTTGTTTGATAAAAAATACTTTTTTTTATTTAGTATTTTTTATAAAAAAAATACTTTTCATTTCTTATTTAGTATTTTTGAAAAAAAATACTTTTCCTTTCTTATTTAGTATTCGTGATAAAAAATACTTTTAATTTTTTAATTTTTTATTTAATAGTATTTTTAATAAAAAAAAAACTTTTTTATTTTTTCATTTTCTAAAACATTCAAGGTCATGTTCTAGACAATAAGGTTAGAAAGATTTATCCCAAATTTATAGCCAGTTTTGAAAATGCAGTTTAAAAGACCGAGCCATACCTCCGGTATTTTTAGAGATTAATATAAAAAAATGTCATGTAACAGCCAAAAGTATTAACAAAACATACCTTAAGTCTCAAAAATGGTGAAGAAATCTTTCCGCTTAAAGAAAAATTACAATCAGCAAATTTTTTCCTCGCCCAAAGGTACGTCGCCCTCGTGATTCAATGGCATTTTCCAACCTGAAAATCGTCATTGAACATTGCTCGAATTTGCATGCTCCCGTCTCGATCGAACGATCCGCAGAGTTCAAGCGTACGCGAGATTACGCGCTTTTGCTGTCAGCCTCTCATACCCGCGACCTTGAACTCGAGCAAGGCCGAGTTCTCGAGACTCGCTCCAATTCACGGTCACGACCGTGTTTTGCGGCTCGCACGCGTGCTCCCTCTCGATTCTTTTTTTTCCCCAACGTCTACGCGCGGAATTCACGCACTTTGGGCTTTTTTTTTATTTTTAATGAACTAGTCGCTTTTTATCAATCTTAATTGCAATTCGTGTTCGAGAAATTCAAGAATACTAAAAGGTTTTTTTAACCGAACATTTTTTTTTACCAATCATTGTGGGCAATAAAAAGTTAGATTTATTTATCCAACTTTTTATTATTATTTTTATATACTCAATTGGTAAATGAAAATTGCCAAATTCATTTATCATTTACGTTACTGTCATTAGATAGTAATTAAGATGATAAATAAATTTGACAGGCTATCCATAAAAAAAAATGAAAATTTTATAAATAAAAATGACAGGCTTTTTATTGACCAATGATGATTGGATAAAAATGATCGTTAATAACAAACTTTTATGAATTCTTTAATTGCTTAAACGTAAATTGCTATAGAGATAAAAAAAAACCTCTGGTTATTAAAAAAAGAAAAAAAAGACGAATTTCAATTGAATTAATATTGGACGGATTAAAAAAAAAATAATTAGTGGTTTTTCAAGAATCTTTTTTGCAATTGATGTTTGACTGATCCGAGAATACTGGAAACTTTTTTTTTTCATCGATCATTATTGGTAAATAAAAAGCTGTTATTGTCCAATATACTTATCGTTTTAGTTAGTATCGTTTTTGCTCTGGGTAAAAAATTATGGATGCCAAATGTCACGCCGCGGAGCGCCTAAAAGAAGATTTTAAAAAATATTAGTAGTCGACCATTTTTTACATCGAAAAAAATATATATATTTTTTCTAACAGCTTGATATTCATACTAAATATATGTGTGATTAATTTTACGTGTGAATCACTTTTTCATACGGAAAAAAATAGTTAAATTCGCACATGATTTTATTCCCGTTACTGTGGCCTAAGGCCTTAACGGGAGATATACACCTAGGAGCCGGAAAAAGGGTCATTTTTGTGAATTTTTTCAAGGAAAACTATTTGAAATTTCGGATTGGGGTTTTAATTATCAAAAAGTATATACATTCAAAAATATGTTTAATGTTCTTTATTTAAAAATATCAAAAATATACAAGGATATTGTATGATCCTTGGAGCGTCGTAAAAAAAATCAGTACCCAAAATTTCTCGAAAACCAATGAACCGATTGCCTTGAGGTTTTTTGTGGTTATTCTATACACCATTATCTAGTACTTGTCATAGGACTTTTTTTCCGTTACTTAGTTTTTGTTTTATAGGCAAAATAATAATTAATTTTTGGTCCAAAATTCACTATTTATGTTCAAACGTCCGCCATTTTGTCATAAATCGATATTTTCAAAATCGGCTATGACAAGTACTAGATAATGGCGTATAGAATAATCACAAAAAACCTCAAGGCAATCGGTTCATTGGTTTTCGAGAAATTTCGGCTACCGATTTTTTTACGACGCTCCAAGGTTCATACAATATCCTTGTATATTTTTGATATTTTTAAATAAAGAAAATTAAACATATTTTTGAATGTATATACTTTTAGATAATTAAAACCCCAATACGAAATTTCAAATAGTTTTCCTTGAAAAAATTCACAAAAATGGCCTTTTTTCCGGCTCTTGGGTGTATATCTCCCCTTAAGCGATTTTGGAGGCCAGACTTTGCGCAAAGAGAAACAGAGCCAGGAACTTTCGTTGCGTTCCAACAATGGAAACTTCGATATCAGCTGGAGAGTGGGGGAGAGATCGCTGTAAGAAACGCGCGTCCCAAGAATTTCTTGATAATCGTTGTGCAATTCTTATCTTCACGACTGTATTCGTCATATATATATACAGGGTGTTCTGTTATGAATGGATAATCCTGCAACTGTCGACAGATCAGATCATGTTCTACCATATGCTAAAATTTCAGTTCAATAAAAGTCCCACGGTTTTCGAGATTTTCTCCTTTGTGTTATTTTTTTAAAAAAGTCATGTGCTTTTGGTTTTTCGCATGCCATTTCTACGAATGATATGAATCGACAATAATCAAGCCACTTTTTAAAGTAATTGGCACGATATGCGTGGTACTTTTTTTTCTTTCTACACCGCAGACTATCAAGGTCAGATGTGCGAATTGGTTTGTATGGAAATTCTGCATACGATCTTTTTTCATAAAGTTTCCTTAAGGGGCCAGTCACCTTTGGAGCTAAGAAAAGAAGGCTATTTTCGCAATTTTTTTTTGAGGATTTTATAAAAGATATGAATATAAAAGTTGTTGGTTTCGATAAATAAAGTCTAGACATACATTTAAAAAAATGTTTAATTCATTTTTATTCATTTTTAAGTACAACAACTATAGTTTAACGTAACGCCTCAAAAATAGGTGGGCTAGGTAGCTCCGTCACAACAAACAAAAAAATCAAAGTCCATTAGATTCAGTATGACACCAGCTACAAAATGACCCGCGGATATAAAGTTTTATCAAAAAATAAAAAAATGGCAGACGAAAAACGAAAAAAGTAAAAAAAAAACGCGTTTGTATGTACTTTCGAAAACAGTAAAAAACAATCGATTTTTTGAAATTTTGGATCCACGTCTGGATCCAAATCCAAAGACGATTCACGTTTGGATCGTCTTTGAAATGGTCCACAGACCATTTTAAAGACGACCAAAAATTTGGAAAAAAAAATTTCGTTGGTTTTCGGATGATTACTTGAAAACTGCCCACGCTAAAAATGTTACACCCCAGATCTGAAAACTAGACACTTGAAGCTACAATTTCCTTTTTTTTTTATTCTCTGTACGACCATTTTTCTCCGAGTTATCCCTTGTTGAACATCGCCCAAAAATTTAGAATTTTTTTATATCCCTTAATTTTTGTGAGTTGTGCATATATATAGTTTTTTTGCTCAATAAAATTCCGCTGTTATATACGAGAGTTTCTCCGTCTACATGTCCTTTTTTTCTCTCATTTCTTTATTGTTTTAATTTTTTTCCTTTCACGATCTACACGCGCAGTCGCAAATTCGATGCAACGAGCGCTTCGATTAATTATTATAAATATATTCGGCACGACTTTTCGCGTTTGTCTGTAGTTCTGACCGTTTCTTTTTTTTTTCTTCTCGTCCGGTGTTACAAGTGCAATAGGTGCATCCGGTTTCTAACTAAGGGTAGACAATGGGAACGCTATGTTTATTCGTGTACGTGCGATTTTACGTAATTTTATAATATGTGATTTTTATATATACGGGTGCGATTGAACTGGAAGGACCGTGGTGTCAAGGCAGTCTCGTTGCGAGAAAGAACGAGAGAAAGAGGGGGAGAGAGAAAGAGACAAATTGACGTATTTGAAGAAAAAAAAATTCCAAAAAGAAAACAATTCCAAAAATAATAATTCTATAATTCAGGATTTTGGAATCCCTCGAATTTCTTGAGGCAACTTTTGCCAACGACAAATCCATCAACGATTCTTTAAGATATTTGCTTGGCGATCTAGAATATAAATCTATAACGAAAAATTGTCTACACCAATGAAAGTAAGGATACTAAAATGTAAAAAAGATCTCGCGTTGCGACCCAACGATGCAAACTTTACCATGATAAAATTCCTATATATAGTTACATACATTTTTCATAATTATATATTTATATATATTTATAGAAGTGAAAAATATATAAGTACAATGTAAAATATAGTTGCGGGTAGGTAGAAGAATTTTTTTAACGCAAATAAAACAAAACAAAGATAATTGTTGTATTAATAAATTATGGTTCAAAACCAACGATCTTTTTTTGTATTTTTTAAAATCATTATCCAAAAACTTTTGTATTAACAATTGAGGTCATAAATTTCTAATAAGAATACGTAAAAAACGTTTGAGCGATTCTCACAGCCCCCCTACATTTATTCCTTTGTTTTTATTATTGTGCCTTGTTTTTTGTTGCAAATTTTAATTGTACATCTTCAACGAAGTATCGTCAAAAATCGTTGCATTTTAATGATATAAGCTTATCGTATTTAAATATATGAGGGATTCTCCGTCAATTCAGCCACTTTTTTTCGACCATCTCAGATCTGCCCTATAATTCGTTATATCAAAGTACTACTAAAAGGCATTCTATGTGAATATTTTCCGATTTTTTAATTCAACATTTTAGAAAATGCCGTTTTTTTTTCGAAATGAATATATCTCGGAAACTAGAAGTAACTGAAAAAAATGTCTGTACATAAAAGTTGTAGTTTTGTGTTAGCTTTCAAGCGGTCGACTTGAAATAATTTTTACGTTCCGGTAACGCTGATTTTTTACCAAAAAAGGGGGAAGTAATTTTTTTATTCGAAAACGGCCATTTTTTTTGGCTGAAAAAATTACAGTCTTCCAGTATGTCTGACGTATCGCAAAAAAATCGCCAGAGTGGCACGGAGCGAGGTTCCTGTATAAAAAATGTAATTTGTGTGGTTTCATTTTTTGTACCCTAGAACCTCGATCCGTGCTACTCTGGCGATTTTTTTGCGATATCGTTAGACATACTGGAAGACTCTGTAATTTTTTCAACCAAAAAAAATGGCCGTTTTCGAATAAAAAAAATAATTTCCCCCGTTTTTGGTAAAAAATCAGCGTTACCGGAACGTAAAAATTATTCCAAGTCATCCTCTCGAAAGCTAACACAAAACCAACTTTTATCTACAGACATTTTTTTTCAGTACTTCTAGTTTCCGAGATATATTCATTTGGAAAAAGACGGCATTTTCTAAAATGTTGAATTAAAAAATCTGAAAAAATTCACATATAATGCCTTTTAGTAGTACTTTGATATAACCAATTATGTGGTAATTATGGGGAAAGCCACAAAATACTCTTCGATGGACAAAATTAATTTTTTTTGTGTTATAAAAATCCCCGGAATATTTTTAACGTATTCTCATTAGAGTTTCGACATCATAAAATATTCCTATGCATATATCTACATATATGTTTTATACCTTTACATTTTTGTGTGTTCCATGATAAATATTGAATATATATATATATAATAATTTTTAAATGTCAATTGATGAGGAAAAGGAGAATAGTTGCATCAATACTGGTCCTATGTTCAATGCAGAGAGAGAGAGAGAAAGAGATTTGACGTTTTCGTACAAAAAGTGGAGTCTAGAAAAATGTCCAGAAGTGGCAAAGCGAGAATTGAAGTGCGGCGTCAAAAAGCGAAATATCGATTAAAAAATTGATGCTGTACGTCAGGAAGGGTCAACTTCCAGTCTGCCATACGAACGTATCGGCAATTTTTTTTCTTTTCTATCGTCTCGCGTTCAGATAGACTGCGCCGCGAGACGTTTTTTTTCTTTCGTCTTCTTACTTATGTTTCGGCATCTCTCAACTCTGGACCCGTATTATGACAGCTGAAGTTCAAAGACTACGGATCAAATGACGAGGCGCAAGTGTCGTTTTTTATTATTATTCTTGGTTTTTTTTTTATGTGTGTGTACAGCGACGAACCAGAAATGATGGAGGTCGCTCGCAATTGCGTCAAATTGACGCACTGGAGGAGAGTAAGAGAGAGAGAGAGAGAGAGAGAGAAATATACAGATTCGAGGTACTAATGTAGAAGAGAGAATTCTTCACGGCAGCTTTGTCTCTCTCTCTCTCTCCCTCTCTTTCTCACTCTCAGGCGACTTTAATTGAGTAATCTCAATTGGATTCACTCTCCGAGAGTAAGCCAATTTTGCAATGATTGCCCTACAGCTATTCCTCCTATCTGTGTACACGTCACCCCGGTGGCAACAAACGCCAATGCGATTATCCCCGTCGCTAGTCCGGATAACTCGCGCACACTTTGCACCGTCTCATATTTCCAAACAACCAAAAAAAAACACAACGCCGCATACACGTATCTCCATATTTTCCTTTTTTCGCCTTTTCGTAATCGCAATGAGCAAATGCCTTCATCGTGAACAACAAGTAGCATCAAAAGTGCCGTTGCCCTCTCTCCGTGTCCATTTCCACTGCCCCCCCACCTTTCGCTACGATCGGCCAATATGACGAGGGCGATCGGCCCCCGTCATTGCCAGTGTGAAATGGCTAAGAGGCGGGCTCTCTCTGGATTTTTCGCAGGCTTCTCGTCCACGAGGCTTACCGTTAGATTTTGTCCCACCGAAAGTATAAGAAAAAACGTAGTCCGCCTATCGGCCAGCGAGATCGCGAAGTGAACGGCAACGAGTCAAGCGATAGAATGCCGGCGAGATTCGAGAGTGTGAACGGGCCGATTGTGCGCGATCCGAGTTCGTCCAACGGCAGTACTGGCGGAGGCGGGGGCGTTGGCCCGTACGGGATGGAGAACGACATAGCGATCACGGGATTCTCCGGCCGATTGCCCGAATCGTCGAACATCGACGAGTTCAAGGAGCAACTTTTCGAGGGCGTCGACCTGGTGACGGACGACGAGAGACGGTGGCCCCGTGGCCTTCACGGGCTGCCAGCCCGTAGCGGCAAACTCAAGGACCTGAGTCACTTCGACGCCACGTTCTTCGGTGTCCACGCGAAGCAGGCGAACGTCATGGATCCGCAGTTGAGAATATTGCTGGAGTGTACGCACGAGGCGATCGTCGACGCTGGTATAAATCCCCGTGATTTGCGGGGCTCGAGAACGGGCGTGTTTATCGGGGTGTCGGATTCCGAGTCGGACGAGTACTGGACTGCCGATCCGGACAAGGTAAACGGCTACGGGCTTACGGGCTGCTGCCGTGCAATGTTTCCCAATCGGGTATCTTATACGTTCGACTTTACGGGGCCGTCGTTTGCCGTTGATACGGCCTGCTCGTCGTCCCTTTACGCTATGCATCAAGCCATACTGGCCATGCGAACGGGCCAGTGCGACTCGGCGATCGTCGGCGGTGTAAATCTCGTTCTCAAGCCGACCAGCTCGTTGCAGTTTCATCGGTTGAACATGCTGTCGCCCGAGGGCAAGTGCAAAGCCTTCGACGCCGGGGGCAACGGCTACGTCAGGGCCGAGGCCGCGGTCGTTATATTTCTTCAACGCTCGCGCGACGCTAAACGAGTATACGCAAGCGTGGTGAACTCGAAGACGAACGTCGACGGCCACAAGGAACAGGGCATCACGTACCCGAGTGGCGCGATGCAAAACAAATTAATGACGGAGGTGTACGCCGAGGTCGGCGTTGATCCACGGGACGTTGTTTACGTCGAGGCACACGGCACGGGCACCAAAGTCGGCGATCCACAGGAGGTCAACTCCATTGCCGATCTCTTCTGCAAGGATCGCGAGGGCCCGTTGCTCGTTGGCTCGGTCAAGTCGAACATGGGACACTCGGAGCCCGCGAGCGGGCTGTGCTCGATCGCGAAGGTTCTCGTGGCCATGGAGACAGGCGTGATACCGGGCAATCTTCACTTCGAGCAGCCGAATCCGGACGTACCGTCGTTGAGCGACGGCAGGATACGGGTCGTCGATCGGGCGACAGCCTGGAAGGGCGGCCTCGTAGCCGTTAACTCGTTTGGCTTCGGTGGCGCGAACGCACACGTGATACTACGCAGCAATCCAAAGCCGAAATTGTCGCCCGTACTGAACGCCGGGGTGACGAAAATGGTAACGGTCTCGGGCCGCACCGAGGAGGCCGTTAATTATCTGCTCGACGGGGTCAAGGAACACGAGGGGGACGACGAGTTTGTCTCGTTGGTGCACGGGCTTCACGAGAAGAGCATCGTCGGCCACCCGTACAGGGGCTACAGCCTCCTGGGCGACGCACAGGTCCGCGAGGTAACCGAACAACGGGCCGACAAGCGACCAGTCTGGTACGTTTTCTCGGGCATGGGCTCCCAGTGGGCGGGCATGGGCAAACAGCTGTGGCCGATCGAGAGCTTCCAGACGAGCCTACGGCGCTGCGCCGAAGCCCTCAAGCCCTGCGGCATCGACCTTCTCGACCTCGTGCATCGCGGCACCAACGAGACCTTCGAGAGTGTCCTCAACAGCTTCGTATCAATCGCCGCTATTCAGGTAGCCCTCGTGGACGTTCTCAGCGTGATCGGCATACAACCGGACGGGATTGTCGGCCACTCGGTAGGTGAGCTCGGTTGCGCTTACGCCGACGGGACTTTTACCGCCGAGCAAACGTGCCTGGCGGCCTACTGGCGCGGCAAATCCATCGAGGAGTCGAAATTGCCGCCGGGCGCCATGGCCGCGGTCGGCCTCGGCTGGGAGGAAGCCGCGAAACGCTGCCCCCAGGATGTATCGCCGGCTTGTCACAATTCGGCCGATTCCGTAACCGTTTCCGGGCCCGTAGAATCCATCGGGAAATTCGTCGAGGCCCTCAAGAAGGAGGACATATTTGCGAAAGTGGTAAATAGCTCGGGCGTAGCGTTTCACAGCAAGTACATAGCCTCGGCAGGCCCGAAACTACGGGCCGTACTCGAGAAGATCATACCCAACGCCAAGCAACGATCGGCCAGATGGATCTCAAGCTCGATACCCGAGAACGCGTGGGGCACTCCACTCGCCCAGCACAGCTCACCTGCCTATCACGTCAACAATCTTCTCTCGCCGGTACTCTTCCAAGAGGCCCTGGCACACGTTCCCGAGAACGCGATCGTCGTTGAGATCGCGCCCCATTGCCTGCTCCAGGCGATACTACGCCGATCGTTGCCGCCGACCGTCACCAACGTCGGCCTTCACAAACGCGATCATGCCGACAATCTTGAGTTTCTCCTGTCGAGCATCGGCAAGCTGTACAACGCCGGGGCCCAGCCGATCATAAGCAATCTCTATCCACCGGTCAGCTATCCGGTTGGACGTGGCACCCCCATGATGAACTCTCTCGTAAAGTGGGATCACTCGATCGAGTGGCAGGTTGCCGATTTTTCCGGACGCTCCGGCGGCTCCGGCGAGACCGTCGTCGAGATCGATCTCTCCAAGGAGGAACACGCCTATCTTGCCGGCCACACGATCGACGGTAGAATACTCTTTCCCGCCACGGGCTACCTTGCCGTTGCTTGGAAGACTTTTGCCAAGTTGCGCAACGCCGATTACGAAAAGTTGCCGATCGTCATTGAGAACGTCCAGTTTCTCAGGGCCACGATAATGCCGAGGGAAGGCGTCGTAAGATTTCTCGTTAACGTGTTCGAGGGTAGTGGCGATTTTGAGATATGCGAGGGCGGATCGGCCGCGGTTGTCGGCAAAATACGGGCCTCGGAAAACATCGATAAGGATCAATTGAAGAACATGCCGATTGCCGCGACGAGAAACGATCCGGAACTGCTGGAACTCACGAGCCGGGATGTTTACAAAGATCTCAGATTGAGGGGCTACGATTACACGGGCGTGTTCCAGGGCATCAAGACTTCGGACAATCGGGCCTCGAGCGGAAGACTAGCTTGGCACGACGATTGGATATCCTTCGTCGATACCATGCTGCAGTTCAGCATCCTCGGGAAAAACACGCGCGATCTGTATCTACCCACGCGACTACAATACGCCGCTATCAATCCCATCATGCACAAGGAACTTGCGGCGAACCTGCTGAAGGACGAAGGCATACCGGTCTACAGCTATCCGGACATAAACGTCATCAAGTCGGGCGGCGTCGAGCTGCGCGGTATGAAAGCATCCCTGGCACCCAGACGACAACAGACTCAAGCACCCCCGAAACACGAACGCTACGTCTTCGTACCGTACGACAATTCCCAAGTCCTCGTCGAGGATCCCGACAAGGCCAAGGCTCACGCTCTCGCCGTCTTGATGCAGATCGTCGTCGAGAATCTTGGCGCTCTCAAGGTCAAAGCCGTCGAGGTCGCCGGGGAGAGAAATCCCGAGGCCCTGCTCGCTCCTCTCGTCGTTGACACCTTGCTCGGCGAGCCAAGCCTCAGTGTGAGTAGATATCTTTTTTCCTCTCGCGCACATTTGACTCGGTTGACGCGTGGACGAAACGGACTCTTCCGGGTTGACAAAACTCTGGAGATTTCTCCCGAAGAGAACGTGGCCGTTGAAAAAGCACCGTTCCTTCGGGAAGAGCATCCAAACGATCTTCCGGAAGAGTTCGTCTTCCAAAAGTCTCCATCGAAATCTTCTTGAGGATGTTGAGTGCTGGTTGGCTCTGAAAATTACTCTATTCAGGCCATCAAGGCAAGTTTGTAGTCACCCCACGGGATTTTTGCTTTCCATGTTTGTGTCCATATAAATAATAAATCGGGCAATATTAAGAGTTATTTCTGTCGTATACGATGTAACAATATATTTTCATGTTTGCCTGGTAAAAAGTATGCTCTGAAAAATGGAATCGCTCCATCTCGAAGCCTGCGAGTGACTCTCATAACCTTAAAACAAGCTATTCACTGCAGTAGCGTGATTGCAATTAATCATGGATGTAGATCCAATAGCCAACTAGCAGGAAATTAATGACCAAGTGATTATCCACGTTTGAGGTTATACTTTGACCGGCCGTATTGAAATATCGCCGGGCCACCTCTAGAACGTGAAAATGGCCAATTCCATGCTCATTCGGGTGACGGGCACAATTTGCACAGGTGGACCTCCAAATAGCCTCTACGGCGCCCGACAATTATTCGGCTCTGGCCGAGCAGTGGGCCTCGAAGAGCGTCGCCCGTGACGTTCGCAAGGCCCCAGCTGGCCAAGATCTCCAGCTGGTAGTCGCCGCTGACGTTTTGAGCAACGGCGAGTCGGCCATTTTGAAAAATGTCGCAGCCTCCTTGAGGCCCGGTGGCTACGTCCTTCTCGAGGAAACGGGCACCGTACAAAAGTCCACAATCCACGGAACGGGACTGAGGCTCGTTGCGAAGCAAGTTGCCCCCGGCAAGACGTACATGCTCCTGAAGAGCGAGGAGAAGATCGCCGAGCCCATAATAATTCAGATAACCGAGAAGAACTTCTCGTGGCTCGAGGGTGTCAAAGCAGCCCTGAAGAGGTCAGAGACCGAGGGCGACAAGATACTGCTCGTCAGCCAGGGCGAAGAACTGCTCGGACTCATTGGCCTGATGACTTGCATCAGACGCGAAGCCGGCGGTATGAACGCCCGCTACGTTTTCATTCAGGACAAAAACGCACCAAAATTTGCACTCTCGACGAAGCTATACAGCGAACAATTGGACAAACAACTGATGGCGAACGTTCTCAAGGGCGGACAGTGGGGCAGCTATCGACACTTGCGCCTCGAGCCACAGAACGACGTGTCCTCCCTTCAGGTCGAGCACGCCTACGTCAATGCTCTCGTGCGTGGTGACCTCAGCAGTCTCAGGTGGATCGAAGGACCTCTCAGCTATTATCAACCGGACAAGTATCCGAATGCCGAACTGTGCAGCGTTTACTACGCCCCTCTCAACTTCCGGTAAGCGTTTATGAAATTTCGGCGTCTTTGCTCAAAAACGAATCAGCCGGAAACCTATTGAAAAGTAGGCTTGAATCACCTCAGCCGAATTGAGGGAGCTTTCCAGTGTGACAGCCCGAAAAATCGCTGTTTTTCGCGATTTTTTTTTTTAAAGAAAAAATAATCTAATCGGCCTGGTTTTTTTTTTTTGTATATTAATTGGGTATTGAAGAATACAAAACAATTTTTTAAAGATCGATTTATTTATTAATTAATATCTATAAAAATGATGAAACAATTGTTGCAGAAAATGCACTTGGATGTGGTGTCCACGTTGGGGGTCACAATTTTGATCTGAAACAAAAAACACAAAAAGATTATTGATCGGTATATAATTGGCTTTCGTGCTATGGAGGCTTTTTTTTTTTTTTTTTTTTTTGCAAAAATGGCGCCGGTTTGAACAAAAAGTATCGATTTTAGCATTTTTTTGGCAGTTTTTTTTACAAAAAAATAGGAAGATGTCAAAAAAAAAAAAAAAGCTTCCATAGCACGATAAACAATGACGTTAAGAATATTGTGTAAAAAATTCAACTCGATAGCTTTAAAACTCTGCCCTCCAAGTTGGACACCGTTTTGAAAAATGCTGTTTCGAGAAAAACGCGTTCAAAGTTTCAAGTGAGGCGACGGCCGTCTGCCCGTCGCACGGGCAGACGGCCGACGCGGCAGCTGTAGCGCTCCGTTGCCTTCTTCCAATAAATGCTGTACAGTAACCGAAATAATCTGAATTTCGGCATGAAAATTTCAGGGAATATTCGGAAGAGTGTATACTATTCGATAAAGCAAAAAAAAAAAAAAATCGATTTTTTGAAAATTTCACACTGGAAAGCTCCCTTAACACGTTAGGCAGAATATAATTATCCATATTATCGATACGCGATAAATGACAAAAGTCCATAAATTGTCGTTTGCATATTTTGCTAAGTACGTGGCTGCTATTTCGTCGTTCTGACAATTTTCAACCGGAAATTGAAACTCTCTTGTAGCGCAGTGCTTCAACTACACGATGAAGATTGATTTTCTTGTTTTTTTTCTACGATATCTATTATATCTGATCTATCGAGTTGGAGTTTTCCAACGGGTTCAGTTGGACACGTGGGCAGAAGAACCACGATAACCGTACCTTGCCGTTTTTGCCGTTTCATTGCGTAAAAAGGCTAAACGGTGAAAATAGGTCAAACGTTGGCAATAGGGGCATCGGGTATTCCCCAAAATCACATAAAAATATCAAATCCGAACGACGGTACGTGCTTTTGACGGGTGCTTCCACGAGTTAGCTTGAAATCGGCCCTCTTTGTCGTCCATTTCCAGTGACATAATGTTAGCCACGGGGAAGCTACCCCCGGACGCCCTGCCGGGCGATCTCGCCGGTCAGGATTGCATTCTGGGCCTGGAATTCACGGGCCGTGACAGCAAGGGCCACCGTGTCATGGGAATGGTGGCTGCCCGCGGCTTGGCGACCACGGTACTTGCCGATCCGGGCTTCATGTGGCAAGTGCCCGATAAGTGGAGTCTCGAAGAAGCGGCTACTATACCGGTTTGTTACGCCACTAGTTATTACGCCCTTATCGTACGCGGCCGTCTCAAGCCGGGCGAGAGCGTTCTGATACACGCGGGCACCGGCGGTGTCGGCCAGGCCAGCATATCCATAGCCCTACACGCGGGCTGTCGAGTCTTCACCACCGTCGGCTCCCAAGAGAAGCGCGATTTTTTGAAAAAAACTTTCGTCCAATTGACCGATCGTAACATCGGCTATTCCCGCGACACGAGCTTCGAACAGCTCGTACTTACCGAGACGAAAGGCCGTGGCGTCGACGTGGTGCTGAATTCCCTCGCCGATGAGAAGCTCCGAGCGAGCGTCCGTTGTCTCGCCAAAGACGGCCGTTTTCTCGAAATCGGCAAGTTCGATCTCTCGAACGACAGTCCGCTCGGTATGTCGTTTTTCCTTAAAAACACGAGTTTCCACGGCATCCTTTTGGACGCACTGTTCGAGGCCGACACGGCCGACAAACGCGAGGTCGTCAGGCTCGTGAGCGAGGGCATCCGAAGCGGCGCCGTACGGCCACTTCCGGCCACCGTATTCACCGAGCAACAGATCGAGCAAGGCTTTCGCTTCATGGCGAGCGGCAAGCACATCGGCAAGGTATTGCTCAAAATTCGGGACGAGGAGTGCCGCAAAGCTGCCGATCCGGCGAACAAAACCGTCCCGGCGATTCCCCGTACTTACATGAATCCCGACAAGTCTTACGTACTCGTCGGGGGCCTCGGCGGATTCGGCCTCGAGTTCGCCAATTGGATGATCACCCGCGGCGCCAAACACGTCGTTCTCACGTCCCGATCGGGCGTCCGTACGGGCTATCAGTCGTTGTGCATACGCCGATGGCGCCAAATCGGCATCGACGTTGCCGTTTCGACCGTCGACGTCACCACGACGAAAGGGGCCGAAAAGCTCGTCGCCGAGGCCAACGGGATCGCACCCGTTGGCGGTATATTCAATCTTGCCGCTGTTCTGCGCGATTCCCTCATCGAGAATCAAGAGGAGGCCCACTTTCGGGCCGTCACCTTGCCGAAGATCGACGCGACGAAGAATTTGGACGCGGCCACGAGGAAAATGTGCCCCTCCCTCGATTACTTCGTTGTGTTCTCGTCGGTTTCGTGCGGACGCGGCAACGCCGGGCAGACCAACTACGGACTCGCCAATTCGGCGATGGAACGAATCGTCGAGCAGAGACAAGCCAACGGATTGCCCGGATTGGCCATACAGTGGGGCGCCATTGGCGACGTTGGTCTCATACTTGGTAAGTGAGATTTATGGCCGTATTTATAGTCTCTATAAATTATCTCAAGGATAAAGGACGCCTTGACGAAGGCTTCCTTGAATCTCAAAGGCGTCCTTGTTTCGTAGTCGCAACTCGACTCTCCCTTCCATAAGGAAGACATATTTAGGGATGTGAGATTGCTTATGGTGGTAAAACCGCTGATAGAAGCGCCACTCGGCTATATTTGAAACTAACTAAAACCGCATGGCTCTCGATTGTACAGCCTCGAGTGTATAACCTCAAAGTTCAAAATTAGAAATTGAGTTGCGACGAGTACAATTATGGATGAAGGAAAGAATGTTCGTTATACAGAGCGCGAAAGGCTGTTATTGGCTCAGCTTTTTTTTTTAACTTCGTTCACTGCGATGCGTTTCGAAACTTTTTACGTGCTCCACTTTTAACTGTTTTTGAGGTTAACCTGTAGACTGGTCTGCGATACAGGTAAAAACTGCACAGACGCCATGCGCAAGCGCAAGCGTTAGTCATATGAAACGAAACAGCCAATCACAGCGCCGAAGGTTTCCTCAAGGAAGCTCGAGACCTGCCTTGAAACAAGGAGGCCAATAAGGCTCCTTGTTCTGTCAAGGAAGGTCTGTGAAACGCGAAATGAGGAACAAGAAAGCCTTGTTCTTCAAGGAAGGACTATGAATACGGCCCTTATATTTTTTCCCCATTACTTGCCAGCGCCACAGTGGTTCCAAACGCCGAAATGCTGGCCAAAAATCGAAATCATCGAAAAAAGGGATGGTGGTGGGGATGTACAGGTTTTGGGGGTCGCTGAATCCGAATCTGATGTTAGTTTTTCGAAAAAAAATGAGTCGAAAAGTCAAAAACAAGATGGCGGACCAAAAAAAATTTTATATCAAGTTTAAACAATAAAAAATGATGTTATAAGGAGTTTTTGAGGTCGCTAAATCGAAATTTGACATCAGTTTCATATAAAAATGCAAAAAAAAGTCAAAAACAAGATGGCGGACCAAAAAAAAATTATTATGATTTGTAATAAAAAATAATATAAACAATATCGTTTTTATTGATACAGAAACATTTAATCAACTTGGAAAAAAATTTTAATCAAGTTTTTTGAAAAAAATAATTTATTGTTTATAACAAATTCATTGTTTATAATGTCAAAATCATTGGTAGTACGTATACTCAACATTGAATAACTTAAACAAATTTTTTTTGACGATATTGGGCTTCATATAACGCAAAAATCATATTTTTAGCCATTTTTTTAAGTAAATTTTCAAATTGCATTTTCTCAATTTCGGGCAAAAGTTATTGGCGTTATCATTTAGTGCTATGATGCCCTTACCATATGCAATTAATTTCAGCCCGGGATCTAGGGGGACTTTCGAGAAAATGAGAAAGTAAAAGTGGCATAAAAATGACGAAATTTTGTGATTTACAAACAATAATATATAAACAATGTACAAGCACTTAAAATTTTAAACAAAACGTATTTTACTAACCTCAGATATCCATCTCTTCGAAACAATTCACTTCACCATGAATAATTAACACTAACTTGTCTAAATTAAATGTTTACGTCAGAAAACACGTGACATTCACGAAATTTAACCTTTACTTCACGACGCCACGCTGCCAACAAGCGTGTATTATTGGCATTGGTAATGCTGCGTTCTTAAAGTACAGGTACCAACCTAACATATGGCACACAAAAAAGTCCTATATTTAGTAACGCGATTTTCCCTATTTTTGGCCAGCTTTTCGGCGTTTGGAACCACTGTGCAGCGGCTGGCAGTGAAACTAGCCCGCCGCTAGCTTTGTATGTGACACTTGGAAATCTAACGGCTAGCAAGATGTTCTAGCTCGGTGCTGGATAGCCCTTAGATAGACGCTAGCTGGAATGAAAGCTATTTTATAATTCGACGCTTGATAGGGCACGCTGGTTAGGGTTGAATAGAAAATTAAAAGAAATCTGATCACTTTGGAAAAGTAAGAAATTTTATTGAATATTATAAATATCGAGTATTAATACACGTAAGAAGTAAGATAAGTAGGTTAGAAATTATTATAATTAATAATATCACGTGTGAAGTAATTTTTTTTCGGTAAATATTTATCGCTTTTTTAATGGTGCGCGATCGCGTTTGTATTTTTTTTGTTATTGTTGTACTGATTATTACTTCATTGTTTATTGTATTGTTGATTACTTTTTTTTATGGATTATACCTTTTTAATCGTTGAGCGCTTTTTTTACGGTGCGTGATCGCGCCATATTGTATCTCGAAGGCTTTCGCTTGATTATTTTTTCAATGAAACGTTCTTTTAGGTTTCGAAAATGAAAAATTAACTTTAGTCAATAATTATTGAGTAAATATAATTATAATTTATGATATTATTCAAGTTAAATTACTCGGCACATCGAGAAAAGGTAACGCATAAAAAAAAATCATCTTAATTTTTGTTAGCGAATTTTTTTAAACCAATATATGCATAATATGTCGATATAATTTTATCATTGCATATCAATGTTTGTATCTTTCTAAAACTAGTTGGATTATTAATTTTTTTTTGCAAATGAATGTTAATTTTTATCAAAAATTGCACTTACCATTGCGTTCTTGATTTTGCAAACGCCGTTACTTTTTGAGATGCGACATTTTTGAATTTTTTATGGCCTCACGCATGAAGCGGCGCGTCTTGGCAAAAACGATCAACAGTTACCACGAGACGTCAAATCGGGTCACCGTTGCTGATTAAATCATTTTTTTCTCTATTAATTAAAGCTCTTTTTCCACAAGTAAGGTAACATTTCGATAGCTGAAAGTTCCATACATATATAACGAATCTTTTATAAATAAATAAATGCATGCAGGCGAATGAGAAATAATAAAAATACAAGATAGTGTTCAATAATTCGGACATTTACCTTACGTCTTCACTGTACGATTACCATAATGTTGTTCGTAGTCACTTTTCGTGAGATCTTGTAACAGTTTATACTCAACAAGTGTTAATGTCAACCATACAAATAGTACGAACTTGCACTGAGAAAAATGTCCATAGTAATTATAATATAAAAAAAAAAACGCACGTGGTAAAAGTGGGCATAGTAAAATGCACATAGCTTATTGCTACCGCAATCATAATATGGTTAACACAACTATAACCGTCTGTCTAACCATGCCGTTTTGGTCGTGTGTTTTTTAAAATCTAGTATCCCTGAAATAACTATTAACTACTGTGAAAGGCTTTACAATGTTGATATTGTTAATTCAGTTAATATTTTTACAATAGTCAGTAGTTTTTTTTTCCGGGATAATAGACAGTCGAGCACGCCACCAAAGTTGCATGTTTAGATATATCTTTCCAATAGTTGTGTTAACCATATTATGATTGCGTTGACCACAAACTACAGGCAATTCAACTATACTCTCTTTTACCATGCGCGTTTGTTGCAAATACCATGCACTTTTCTCTCGGTGTACATTACCCCTTAACTACATTCCGGAAATTCACAATTACAGATTAGTAAAATTGATTGGCATTTTCGAAATTTCGGAAGTTAGCATCAGTGAGTTCAGCCCATCGAATCGATGGATTTTATACGGCTTCGGCCTTAAGGGGTAAGGCCACTGTAACGGCCCAAAAAAAAAGGTTTTTTCACTAATTTTTTGCTCCCGAAATTGAAGGTATTTGAAAAAAAACTTTTAATGGTGTTATCGGGCATACATTAAACTTTATTATAAAATTTTTTTACAGTAAAAAAAAAACAAAATGGCGCTTCCACAGCTATCTTCCCGGGACATGTTTTGCTTCCAGGGCTCCGCGGCACGCAGCACCACTGGTGCACTTTTGAATCTGGAACAAAAAAAAAAAAACCATTAATCTAGAGGGCTATAGCTAGAGAATGTCGATCGGATTTTAAAAAGTATCAATTTTTGTGGATTTGGCGTGCGTTTGAAAAAAAAAATTGATTTTTGACGAAAAAAACGGCAAGTTTTTTGTTAATGAAAAATCAATAAATAAAGTTCTTGAAAATTCCGATCGACATTCTCAAGATAATGTAAATGTTCACATCTGGTTAAAATTTCAAGTAAAAAAAATGAAAATTGTTCGAGTTATGCTGCGTGCCATTTTGAAAAACCATGTTTCGAGAAAAACGCGTTTAAAGTTTTGCGAATAGTTTTTCATAGCCAATAAAAAAAAATCGATTTTTCAAAAAATTTACAGTGGCCTTACCCCTTAACCCTACGAGACCAAAACTTTGATCGTGGCTTCTCGTACTGTTCGACTCATTGACGCTCTTCTTTTGTTCCAAAAAAAAAAAAACAGAAACGATGGGCAACAACGAGACGGAGGTGGGCGGTACGTTGCCCCAGCGGATGTCGAGTTGTCTCGCGACGATGGACACGTTTCTGCAGCAGCCGCATCCGGTATTGGCCTCGATGGTGCTGGCCGACAAGCACAAATCGGGCGACGGCGCCAACCAGGTTGGCCTGCTCGAGGCCGTCGGCAACATATTGGGCATCAAGGACGTGAAAACGGTCAATCCTAACAACAGCCTGGCCGATCTTGGAATGGACTCTCTAATGGGCACCGAGATCAAGCAAACGCTCGAGCGAAATTACGATCTCGTTTTGTCGGCCCAGGAAATACGCGGCTTGACGTTCGCCAAGCTGTCGGAGATGTCGAACGGCAGCGGGGAAACGGCCGAGCCGAGTGCCTCGCCTGGTTCACCGAAGAGGACGACACCGCCGAGCCCGACGAAAGTACTCGACTCGCTGCTGTTCCGTTGCTCCGACGACGAATTAGTGCCGAAAATGGCACTCGTGCAATTGAAATCGAGGGCCGCGAAGAGTCCACCGGTATTTTTCGTACACGCGATCGAAGGCTCGGTTTCGGCCATGAAGTCACTGGCGATCGAGGTAGAACGGACCGTTTGGGGCTTGCAATGCTCCAACGACGTGCCCCTCGAGTCGATCCAAGAACTCGCAAGCTTCTACGTCACTCGGATGAAGACCGTACAGCCACGGGGGCCCTTCAGCATCGTCGGCTATTCGTTCGGCGCTTGCGTAGCTTTCGAAATGGCCCTCCAACTCGAGGCCCACGGCGAAAAAGCCGTTCTCAATCTCCTCGACGGTTCGCCCGAGTACATCACCCTCCATAGCGCGACGATCGGCAAACAGGCGACCGAGTCCGGCAGCGAACTCATCGCCGACGGATTCCGAAAAGCTCTCGCCTTCTTCGCACGACAGTTGAACGGCAGCGTCGCTTTCGTCAAGGTAACCGAAGAGCGAGGGACAGCTTTTGTTGTTCTTCGTTTCCGACAGGGAGCCTGGAAAGAGAGAGAGAGAGTAATCGTTACTTAATGATGTCGGGTCCCCATGAAACATGCTGATGTTAATTGTTCAATGAATAGCTTCTCAATGGTCATGACATTTTTACACGACCTCCTGAATACTTCATGCCAAAACGTACCGAACTTTTCCGAATACTATTGTCATTTGCTATTTGGACCTCAACATCCTCAACGGGCGGAGGGTCGTGTAGAATCGAACTGTTCGACACTTGTTCATCGCTCGTGAAATTCGCTCGGGTTTGGAAACTTGTACAGGCCAACTTGGAAATTGGGTGGGGGTTGTTTCGAGTCGTTCGTAAGCAGTTGATTTTTAACTTATTACGAATAAGGTCGTGAAATTCTGGCGCCTGGTACAGTTTTCGAGAAAATATTTTGCAAAGGTTACGAGAGGCTATGGGTATTGTACTAGTTTTAACTGACTGAAAACTAGTTTTAATCAAACCCATTTAAGGCGTTACCCCCACTTGTAGCGCAAAAAGAAGGCCTTTTTCGTGAATTTTTTTTAAAGAAAACTACAAAACTTTTTTAATCGATCAATATACCATCTTAAAGAACACATCTGGAAGAACTTTCGGTGATTTTTTTATTGAAAAATATTACATCGTTTAGTGGCAAATGGCCGTCAATGAAATAATGTTTTTATATACACGGTTTGCGGTGACCAACGTTGCGGCGAAGTGGATCATCTGAAAAAAAAATGCGGATGGATTTAGTCAAATATAAGTATAAACTAGTCTTTGATCGAAGGATTTTAAAAAATATTCATTTTTCACAAAATGGCGGACAGTCAAAGTTAATGGTTCGATTTTAACGAAAAAAAACGGCCGTTTTTTGGCTATAAAACGGCCATTTTTTTTCGAAAAAAAAAAAATCGAACGATTGAAGACTACATTTTTATGTATTAAATAAGCCTGCAAAATTTCAAGAAGATCGGTTCATTAGTGTTCGAGTAATCTTGGTCACCGACTTCAGAAATGCCATTTTGAGAAAAACGCGTTTAAAGTTTCAATTTCAGTTCTTCAATTCACGGATTCTTCTCTTTCAACGCTCATATCTCAGTCAATTTTGTTCGTATCGACTTGAAATTTTCAGGACATATTCTCAGATACTTATACTTCAAAAAAATGCAATAAAAAAAATCGATTTTTTCAAAATCGCAAGTGGGGGTGACACCTTGAACTAGTCAAAAGTAGTTAACACTGGTTAAAACTCACTAGTTGGAACTAGTTAAAACTAACTAGTTGAAACTTAGTAAAACTAACTAGTTACAACTAGGTAAAACGAACTAGTTAAAACTAGTTTTAACTAGTTTTAGTTAAACAAGTCAACTAGTTAACTAAACTAGTAAACTAGTTAAAAAATTAGTCAATTAGTTTTTAACGTGTTTTAACTAGTCAACTAGTTTTCTAACGTGTTTTAACTAGTCAACTAGTTTCTAACGTGCTTTAACTAGTTGACTAATAAAACTAGTTTTAACTAGTTTTAACTAGTTAAAACTAGTTTTAACTAATTAAAACTGGTTTTAACTAGTTTAATACTAGTTTTAACTAGTTTTAGCTAAAACTAGTTTTAGCTAGTTAAAACTAGTTAAAACTAGTTTTAACTAGTTTTAACGAGCTAAAACTTGGGATCTTTCAATACACAATTTAAGTGGATAAGGCGTTAACTTTATTTTTCAAGCCTCTGGAATAGTTTGCCCATTCATTTTCTATTGTGTGCATCCAGAAATTCTTTAATTCGCGCAACTATTGAATTCTTTCATTCGATTAATTCTTCAACTAATTTGATTCTGCAATTGAACTAATTCCCCGACTAAATGAATTCTTCAACGAAATACGCTCTATAAATGAATAAATTCTTTAATATATTTAGGATTTAAATAAATGAATATTACGACATCCGCGCAGGCTTACAGCACCCTGAGAGAAACGAAGACTGACGAGGAGATGATGGAAAAGATGCTCGAGCTGATAGGCGAGACGCCCTTCGAGGCGGACGACCTCAAGCGCGCGGGTGTCCTGTTCTTCAAGAAGCTCCGAGCGGCGAATCTCTACAAGCCCGGCAGCAAGTTTCACGGTAGAATAACCCTCTTCAAGGCGAAGGACAACTTTATCTCGTTGAACAACGATTACGGTCTTACGCAGGTGAGTCTCTGCCTCTTTTCCCCTTGAATCATCGACAAAAATAAGGGCCATTTTTGGGACCATCCAGCCCTTTTCGAGACCTTCTTGCCCTTTTCGGGGTCTTCCAGCCTGTTTCGAGACTTTCCAGTCCTTTTTGCCCTTTGCGAGACTTTCCAGCCCTTTGCGAGACCTGTCAGCCCTTTTCGAGACATTTTTGCCCTTTGTGAGACCTTCCAGCCCTTTTCGCGACCTTCTGGAACTTAGGGCCCCTTTCGTGACCTTCCAGCCTTTTTCGAGACCTTCCAGCCCTTTTCGCGACCTTATGGGAACTAATGACCCTTTTCGAGACCTTCCAGCCCTTTTCGATGACCTTCCTGCTCTTTTCAAGACCTTCTAGCCCCTTACGAGACCTAGCCCTTTTCGAGAACTTTTTGCCCTTCGCCTTGCCCTTTTCGTAACCTTCTGGAGACTAAAGACCCTTTTCGAGACCTACAAGCCCTTTTCGAAGACCTTCCTGTCCTTTTCGAGACCTTCCTGTCCTTTTCGAGACCTTCCTGCCCTTTTCGAGACCTTCCTGCCCTTTTCGAGACCTTCCTGCCCTTTTCGAGACCTTGCTGCCTTTTTCGAGACCTTCTAGCCCTTTATGAGACCTAGCCTTTTTCGAGACCTTTTTGCCCTTTGTAAAACCTTCCTGCCCTTTTCGTAACCTTCTGGGAACTTAATACCCTTTTCGAGACCTACCAGCCCTTTTCGAATACCTTCCTGCCCTTTTCGAAACCATCCTGTCCTTTTCGAGACCTTCCTGCCCTTTTCGAGACCTTCCAGCCCTTTTCGAAGACTTCCAGCCCTTTTCGAAGACCTTCCTGCCATTTTCGAGACCTTTTTGCCCTTTGCGAAACCTTGCTGCCCTTTTCCCGTCCTTCTGGGAACTAAAGACCTTTATCGTGACCTTTCAATCTTTTTCGAATACCTTCCAGCCTTTTCCGAAGAACTTGCTGCCCTTTTCGAGACCTTATAGCCCTTTTCGAGACCTTCTAGCCCTTTTCGAGACCTTCCTGCCCTTTTCGAGGCCTTCTAGCCTTTCTCCGAGATCTTCCTGCCCTTTTCGCGACCTTCTGGAACTAAGGGCCCTTTTCGAGACCTTCTGGGAACTACGGGCCCCTTTTCCAGGCCTTCCGGCCCCTTTCGAAACGTAAAAAAAACTTTCACATTCCCATCGCAAAAACATACAATCCCGTCGAGAAAAAGCCGTGATATTCGCGAGTATCAAGAAGCCTTTAATTTTCTTCGTCAGATGTGCCAGGAGAACGTGAGGGTCGAGGAGCTCGCGGGCGACCACAGGAGCATCCTCTCCGGCGAGAGCGTCAAAGAAATCGCTCGGCACATAAGCGTATAGCACGCACAGTCAAACAACAAACGAAAAAAGGGCAAAAAGCGAGCCAAGCATGCGAGAAAGAGATAGAGGGCTCGTCGATAAAACAAACGAAAAACGAAGCAAGAAAATCGCCTTTTATACTCCGTGCAGCGGCGTTGGGTCGAGCGCCCCTGTACGAAATGAACTTCGTTCGCCAATACGATTCTCGACATACTCCTTTGACCCTATGTTCATATATATATCGTCAAAGTTCCTTTTGTATAAAAATGAAGAAGCGCAAGAAGAATAACGAAGTAGACGGAACAAAAAAAAAACTACCGCTGGTAATCTCCGTCGTGCGTTGAGGACTTCAAGGCAGACTCGTCTAGAATCCAAAAACCTAAACGAAAACGAATAACGGAAAGAAACCGAATAATGGCTCTGGTTAGCCGTTCGTGTGTGATTGTTTTTTTTTTTTTTTAGTCACGTAAGCCTACGATAATCGACTGTTTCGTCATTCCGTTTCTCGATTCACAAAACGCCAAACAAAATAGAATGGAAAACAATTCCTATGATAATAATAATTATTATTGTACGGTGAGGAGAATAAAAATGAGAGTCAAGGACGAATTAGCCTCGTCCGTCGGGGATATATATATATATATATATATATATATATATATATATATAAGTGTTACAGGTAGAACCCGTTTTTTAGTTTAAACGCGTTTTCCGTATAAACATGAGTTTTTCCCTAGTGAAAACACGAATTGACTGATAAGTAAACTTGAATGCCAGTTGAAACTAGTTTTAACTGACTGAAAACTAGTTTTAATAAAAACTATTTAAGCTAGTTAAAAGTAGTTGATACTAAGTAGTTAAAACTAGGTAAAACTAGCCAGTTGAAACTAGTTAAAATTAACTAGTTGAAACTAGTTAAAACTCACCAGTTGAAACTAATTGAAGCTAACTAGTTAAAACTAGTTGAAACTAACTAGTTGAAACACGTTAAAAACTAGTTGTCTAATTTTTTAACTAGTTCAACCAGTTAACTAGTTTTTTAACTAGCACAACTAGTTGACTAGTTTTTTCTTACTAGTTCGACTAGTTAACTATTCAAACACGTTGAAAACTAGTTAACTAGTTGAAACACGTTCGAAACTAGTCAACTAGTTAAAACGCGTTAAAAACTAGTTAACGCTAGTTAACTAATTCAACTAGTTAACTAATTCAACTAGTTTTTCAACTAGTTCAACTAGCTAACTAGTTTTTTAACTAGTTCAACTGGTAAGCTAGTTTTTTTCACTAGTTCAACTGGTAAACTAGTTTTTCAACAGGTTCAAGTAGTTAACTAGTTTTTTAAACTAGTTTAACTTTCTAACCTTAACTTTCTTAACCTTAAATTTCTTAACCTCAACTTTCTTAACCTTAAATTTCTTAACCTTAAATTTCTCAACCTTAACTTTCTTAGCCTTAACTTTCTCAGCTTAAACTAGTTTTAGCTGAGAAAAGAACTAGTTCCAACGAAATCAATAAGTGAAAAGTGTTTCTAAATGATCGCTGGTGTACCTTTGAGGTCCTTCAAAACCCAAACCCAAACAAGCCTCGTTCGGAAAAGAAAAGAAAAACCCCAAACGAACCTCATTCGGAAGCAGAAACCGAAACGTACTTCTAAACCGAAACCCAAAGAAACCTCATTTGGGAACCCAAACCCAAACAAACCTCATTCGATAACGGAAGTGCGAAAAGAAACTTTCGAACCTAGATAAAACCTCATTTGAAAAGCGAGACCCAAACAGACTTCCAAATCCAAACAAACATCAAACCCAAAGAAACCTCATTCGGAAAGAGAGACCAAAGCAAACTTCCACGCACAAACGAACCTCATTTGAAAACAGATACCTAAGCCCAAGCAAACCTCATTTGGAAACGGAAACGAACTTCCTAACCTCGACAGACGTCATTTGGAAACAGAAAGCCAAACGAACAGCATTCGGGAACAGAGACCCGAACCAATGTTAAATCCAAATCTCAATAAACCTCATTCGTAAACAAACCCAAACAAACCTCATTCGAAAACGGAAACTCAAAATTGCCAACTCAGGGAAACCGCATTTGGAAAAAGAAACTCAAACAAACTTTGGCACAAAAAAAAACCTCGTTCGGAAACATGGAGACGCGAAAACTTTCGAACCCAAAAAAACCTTATTCGGAAACAGTTTCGACTGATTCATTACCTCGGAACAAGTTTTCCCCAGTTGAGACGATTTTTATCTAACGTTCGAATTTATTTATCGGCGAATTTTCTCATTTTTACTAGGAAAAAAACTAGTTGTAACGAAGACGTTCGGCGATAACTAGTTTTTACTAGGGAAAACGCGTTTTAACTTTAACACATATACATATATGTAGTTTAGAATACGAATAATTCGTTAGTTTCCGGTCTGCGGGCTCGCACACGACTTTTCGAAACCAGTGGACGGGTTTTCTCCGTCGCGTGTTTATATACATATATATATATAGCTCGAGGGCACGCGGGAGCTCACGAATTTTCCTAACGTTTATCTTATTTATTTTCACGATTATCGGCCAGTCAAAAAAGGCGCCGTACGAGATACGAGAAGACAAGAAAGAAATTTTATCAAAAAATCGTCTTGCCTGTTTCTCTCTCTCGGTGTCATTATCTTTGTGTAATGTCCGGTGCTCGGTGCGTACGCTTGTTCGTCGAAACATTCCTGCCGAGGCACGTTCTGTGCGATCATTGCGAAAGTTATAACGGTGCGTGCTGAGGGAGCGGAGCTTCACTCGAAGACGTCAAAAGTCACTTCCGGTCTCTCATTCAAGCGATTTGCCTTTGGCGAAGGCATCGGCGGTGCATTGAAAACAAATTGGCGATTCCATTTGAAGAGAAAAACATGTTGTTCCTAGGCCAAATGCGCGACCATGGGGGGAAAAAGAGCAACGCGTAACGCGCCACCGGAAGTTGGCAAATTTTTGCTCGAAATATACTCGGATGGCTGGATTGGAAAGGGACTATGGCCGACACCAATTGTCTGTGTGTATGTATGTATGAATGCGAATAAATGTGCACCCGGGCACTATATATATATATATATATGCAGATAAAGTATATAGTACAATTAACAAGCACACGTTAGAGGTGCAAAACGTGCGCGCCCATTTACTCTTGGCGCGTATACTTTGTGGTCACGATGAACGAAAACGAAAAAAAAAAAGTAATGCAATTCACGAGGTAGTTAATAAAATCGTACTCTTGTCCCTTTGTAAACGTGTATTTTTCTCGTTTTTTTTTTTCATTCCTATGTCGCGAATTACCTTCGAAGGTGACAACAAAAAAAAAACGGCCTATGATTACCCGAGCCGACGGAGCTGCGATTACGTTTCGGCCGACGATTTGCCAAAATTGGGATCCGATATGGCGGCGCTGGGATCGCAGGTGAAGGATACCGTGAGCGCGTAACGCGTACCGGAAGTCACGCGTTCCACGGCGTGCAGATTTTCCCCACCGGAAGTGAACATCGACACTCGACCTGAGGACACAAGCGTCAGCTGAACGATGGACATTTTTCTCTTCTTTTTACGCGTAAGTGTGTGGACGTAGTTTTTTTTTTCTCGCTGATGATGGAAGTTCGACTCTCGGGGACAAATTTCGCGCACCTTTTCGCGGCTCTATGGACGAGGTCACGTTATCCCTGTCGATGAAAATGAAACGGCCACCCTCGAAGTCCCGGCCGTAGTCGCTCAGATACAGCAGCGAGGTGTAGTGAAAGTGCTCGTACGTTACCTGACGAACGAAAGGGCGGGAGTGAGAGAGCTGAAGTGCACGAGGCGAAACGAAAGTCGCCATTTTACTCAGGTTTCTTTTTGGTAAATTGTTTAACGTTGTTTTGAATTCTTATTTTTTTTTAATTCACTTTCTTCGTTCATTGATTTCCCTTGGTTTTATTTTGTTTCTTTTTCTATTCGTTTTCTCCGTTGATTGATTTCCCTTTTTTGTTTTGTTTTTCTTTCTCATCTTTGCCTGTTGTTTATTTTACTTCATTAAAAACGTTTCTCCGTTCTTTCGCTTTCCTTTACACTTTTCCTTTTTTTTTAATTGTTTTTTTTCTTTTCCTCACTTTGCTCAATATTTATTTTCTTTTATCAAAATATTTTTTGTTGATACTGGTGCGCAACGGAGTTTCCGGGTTCTTTTTATCAATAAAAAATCGAACACGCAGAGTATGAAAAAAAGGAGCTTTCTTTCATCGACTACTGCGCCGCCATTTTGTTGCAAAATCATTTTAAAAAAGTTTCTTTTACTTTAACACTTGTAAAAAAAGCTGAATTGAAAAATATTGTTTAGTTTTTCTTAAGGAAAAATGTCAAAAGTGACCCTTGATCTTGCCCTCACGAAGGTATATTCCCCCTTAAATGAAAGCTTGCTTTTCAAGTATTTGTTTTACATATAAATTATTTTCTATTTTTTCGTATTTGATTTTTCTGGCTACTTGTTACTAGTAGTTTTATCATTTGCGAGGTTTGTACGTTGCCAACACGAAAGGCTTGTGAAAAATAAACAATGAAAAACAAACCGTAATTGTGATCGAACTTACGACTAATTGGCGCATATCAACTTTTTCGCATACAAACACAGTCGGCATTTGTCAGTATGCGTTAGTGAGCTTTTTGTATACATCGATATCGCCAATTTTACACGAAAAGTTGAAAATTTTATGGATATTGTTTCTTTTTTAAGGAAGTTCATCTGATCGCCTTAACAAACATATATTGATAAAAAGAATTCGAGTTTACTTACGAGTATCTAAAAAGTCACCTGCTCAAACTTCCAACTTTCCGGATAGCTTGTTTGTGAGCAATTGATAAATAAAAATGTTCTAAATTAACATGGTCTCTTATGGAGTGTCGTGTTTTTCCCGTCTATGAACGTGAAATTTACAAGAATTGACAGTTTCGAAAGAAACTTTTATAATGGATAAAAAAGATATCTAAAGAACGTTCGGACAGCTTTCTAAAATCCATTAGATACTTGTGAACTTCGGAAGAAATTAATTCGTCTCGAAAAATGCTGATGTTTTGGAGGTTAACCTCCATATTACTCCAGTCGCATATTACGATGGCAACGTCGCAACCGCGCGCTTTTTGAAATCAGCACTAAGGTAAATGTCGCAATTATTCAACAGGTCCCAATTATTGAACACTATCTTGTATTTTTATTATTTCTCATTCGCCTGCATGCATTCACTTATTTATAAAAATTTCATTATATACATGGAACTTTTAGCTATCGAAATGTTACCTTGTGCAAAAAAGCTTTAATTAATAGAGAAAAAAATTATTTAATCAGCAACGGTGACCCGATTTGACGTCACGTGGTAACTGTTTATCGTTTTTGCTAAGACGCGCCGCTTCATGCGTAAGGGCATGAAAAATTCAAAAACTGTCGCATCGCAAAAAGTAACGACGTTTCAGGTTTCTCAGAAAATTTCTTACAAATAACAGTTTAAAAAAATGTTTTAAATTAATTATTTGCTAAAAGATACGGTGTTCGATCATTGGGACATAGAAAAATGCAGTGTGTCCCAATTAATGAACATTCGAATTTTCCAAGATGGCGTCATTAAACCCATCAAAACATCGAGACAGTTAACGTGCGACAGATCGTGTGAATCGGATTTATTCAAACAAAAACTGTAAGTTCCTGAATAAACTTACCTTTATTCTTTTGATAATGACTCTAAGATCGTCAAATATATTTCTTATTTGTATTTTCGTGCAATAAACATAAAAAGAAAAGTAAAAAGAGAATATAACCTAAATGTAACCTAAAAATACGAATGCAATGTTCAATACTTTTTGCTCTCCGATATTTCAGGGACAAAATTTCGAGAGGGAAAGAGAATTCTCGAGAGTGTTCAATAACTGGGACATGACTGTTCAATATTAGGGACATAGGCACTTCTAGTGTTCAATAATTGGGATATTTGCATGCTTCGCATTGTTATTCTTTTTTTTCATTTGAAATCATTTAAAAATAATCTAAAGGATGATTTTTCGAAAGTAAACATATCAAAGTATCACTTGAACATGAAATCGATGGTTTTTCCTTGATTTTATATTTTTTTCTCACCGAATTCAATCCCCCAGATCCTCAGCTGTTCAATAATTGGGACATTTACCTTAATACTTTCCGAATGACGCAATGTGCACTACACTTCTACAGCAAATTATACAGAAGCGACTGAAAATTGAACGACTAAATCGGCGTGAAGAATAAAATCAAATAAAATTAATCGCAAATAAAATCATTATGTTTGCCTTTCCAGAAAAACGCTTTCTTTTTTGCATTTTCTTCCACGCTCGTAAAAGAGATCAACGATGAACCATGGACGCGAGTGAAAAATTTCTAGCGCACGGCAGCTGTACAGGAAACGCGGTCGCGCTCGGTCGCGGCGTCGCCAAACTTATCGAACGGACTACGCTAGTCGTAATAACTTTTTCTTTCGTCTAACTCGGTACCGGACGAACTTCCTTAAGTTGAATCACACGTCGCCTTTTACTTGCACGTTTGCAAAATTTCCAAGCTCCGAGTAGTCCGAAGCGGTTGAAATATCGCGATTCCGTTACGCGTCTCCCAGAGAGTAGAATAAAAGTTGGTAAGAACCGTGCACAAGTACCCTGTCGACGTGGGGCAGCCAGTACTCGTCGTGGATCGTTTTGGCAGGTGCGTTGGTCATCCTCGAGAAGAAGGTTGGCTTTGTGAGGTAAATCTTGTTGGCGTCGACGCCGAAGTGATGAGCTACGGCGTGATGTATCTTCGTCTTGACGACTCTGCAAAGTTTTGCGCGCGTTACACGAGGAAAATTGCGCGTCGGAGCGATCGCGCCGAGTCGTACTTGTAAATGGCAAAATCGGCGGCGGTGAAAACGTCGGTGGCTCTCGGCAGGCTGTAAACGTTAACGAAGGCGTGGCCCTTGCTCAACGCTCCGCTGTGAAGATCCAGCACGCTGGCGCCCCCGTCCGAGCCACCTAGAGCGATGCCGTTTATCGCTATCCTCAGGAGAACGTCCGTCTCCGTGGCCGAGACCAATTTGTCGCTTATCACTCGGCCGCACTGCTCCGGCACGCAGCCCGGATAAGAGGCCAAATCGGCTCTGTAATCCGTCGCGCACTCCACCCACTGCGCCCTTCCCGGCAGCACGTCCTTCTGCTTGGCCAGCGATATCTCTTTGTCGCGCTTGCTGTTGTACCAGACCACCACGAGGACACTGAGTATGAGGACGCTGCGCGACCAAACCTTCTGGTACGGAAAGGTCAGTATCGGGCCGTATTTCCTGAAAACGGCGATAACGCTGATTTTTTTTCCCCGGCTGCTGTTGGGCGATGGCGTAATCCCCGTACACAATGGCCAACGGACGAAAAATCGGCCGGACCATTGTAGGCAACTTTGCATAATTTTTTTTTTCGCGTGTATTATTGTTATTATTATTGTTTGTTTTTTTTCCGGTGATTTTAGGTGGTTTTCGCGAATTACACTCCTACTCACGGTTTGACCATTTTTTCATCCTCGGCTGTGACGTTTTTTTCATTCTTCTTCGACGCGGCGGTTTTTTCGTTTTTCGTTTTCGCGACTTCTTCGGCTCGCGCGTCCTGACGTTTCGTCTTCTTTTCTTCCGGCATTGTTTCGCTCAGTGTGCACTATTTCGCGGGAGAGCCCTCCGACGAGTGGCGATTTCAAAAGGTGGGAGGTTAGAAACGGGGTCGAGCGGTTCCCATTATTGACACGTTGATTCGTGCAGAGGTGAGGAGGACGAAGGTAATTGAAAAGGCGCGTCGATTTTACGGCGTTTGGGTTCGTCCTGGCGTTGCGGTAGGGTGGGAATCGACGGGTCGATTCGATTTTGTATCAGCGGTCGGTAAGGCAGGGCGCAGATGGTTGTGGGGCGTTCGATGGACAGCCCTGCGATAAGCGTCAGACTCTTTTCGCAACAATATCGCATTTACACATTCAATGTCATCTCAATTTATTGTAGCGTTTAGTTTAGGGTACAAGATTTCAAAGTGGTCGAAGCGCGTGATACATGGCGTTGAGAGCATGTACAAGGCCAACATAACCTCACAAATTTTACAATCCAGTTTTCTTATCGACGGTTAAGTTTTTAAGGAAAAAACAAAGCATCAGTCTCTGGGAAATAGCCTGACGCCTAACGATTTTCTTTTGTCCTAAACATTATTCACCTTTGAGAAATTACCGTTCGAAAATTTTAATTATCGCTCTCGCAATCAGGTGCTATGTGGTCCACCTTCTACTTCATCTTATAAAGTTTTTTTGGTAAATTGCTCATGACTATGGCGGTTCGGTTGGTAAGAATGGCGTGACACGGTTTTATTATGCAATTTTCTGTTCGTAAAATAAACTGTCACTGTCACTTATTGCAGTATTTATTTGTCTGCCAGATTCTCTTTCTAAACTTGTCATTTTTAAGGTAAGAAAGATCTGCCGACCGTCGATAAGGTAGATCGCGGTCTAGAATTACGATTACTCGGCCGATAAGATACCCAAGACTCGCCAGCAGCCGATAAATCACTAGAGTCGATAGCTTATCGACAGTCGATAAGTTACCCAAAAACTTCTACAGTTACAATACACTCAACAAGATGTCGCTGCTTCCTCGAATACAACTTTGCGAACGTCGAGCGATTTTTAAAAAAACAAAGCAAACCAGATGTGGGAGGCAAGATTAATTTTCTATTCCGCCCGGCACATCTACAATTTTTGCTTGTAATTATTTTGCGATGTTTCCATCAATTAATTATCCACAAAAACGTGATCCCAGGATAGATGGAGTCTGAAAAGGGTCTCGGTTCTTGAATTTAATATTCTTTCGAAGCACGTTTTTTACGAATCGTGTATAATTGTCTCGAGTTTTCATTAAAATAATATATGTTGATGTTGAATTGCTGTTATTTGGAAATTCATTCGAAGCGGTTCCCACCCATCGTAGTCATGCTTGATGAGTTTAGGCTACCTGGAGGATATGAAAAGAATGATATTTGACCGTTGCTCCTCCGAGCCCTTTGTCCTGAAAGATAAAATCGTAGAAATTCCAGCGTTGTCTTTTTCTCACTTTTTTCGTTTTTTTTTCTCGAATATACGCGCACAGCCGAGCTCAGGGGACACCAAAGTTTCGTGTGTGTGTGTCTGTGACGAGAGAACGAATTCTGAGCTGGTATGAGAGAAGAAAAAGGAGTTTGGAGTAAGAGGAAGAATAAGAGAGAACTGGATCACGAGCTTCTTGTATTCTTGACGACACGTCATGGAAGCAAAAAAGAAAAAACGATTGTACCTCGTCTTTGTTCCGCAAAAAATTCTACCCTCTTGCACAAAGTCTTTATTCTTCAAAACCAATTGCAATAAATGTTAATTCAATTATTCCGGCAAAGGTTGCGACAATCGAGACACGACCTTAAAAAAAAAAAAAGAAAAAATAATCCAATCGCAAGGTAGATCGAGATTTTCCTCATAAGAAAAATTAATGAATTGTCCAGGTCAGATAATATTTGTTATCAGCAAAAGAAAGTGTTCTTTCTCAGCAAAACAAAGCGAAATGAATTGGTCAAATCAAATTTATTGTTAAATACAATAATATTTTTTTCTCATCATAAAAATGAACAAAAGTTCTCAATAAAAGTAAACTTATATTCGAAATAAAAAAAAACATCTTTCTCAAACTAGATAATGTTTTTTTTAATGAGACACGACCTTAAATGAGACCTTTAATGAGACACGACCTTAAATTTTTTTTAATGAGACACGACCTTAAAAAAAAAAAGAAAAAATAATCCAATCGCAAGGTAGATCGAGATTTTCCTCATGACAAAAATTAATGAATTGTCCAGGTCAGATAATATTTGTTATCAGCAAAAGAAAATGTTCTTTCTCGGCAAAACAAAGCTAAATGAATTGGTCAAATCAAATTTATTGTTAAATACAATAATATTTTTTTCTCGTCATAAAAATGAACAAAAGTTCCCAATAAAAATAAACTTATATACGAAATTAAAAAAAAAACATCTTTCTCAAACTAGATAATGTTTTTTTTCCATGGCTTTGGGTTGAAATAATAGTTTTACCCATTCCTTTTGCTTCTGGCAAAATAAATTCATCTTGCCTTCACCGAAATAGCTTTTTTTCTTTCGTAAAAGTGACCTAAAAAAGAAGAGCAGCGTTTGCGATTAAAAGTGATATAAGCGTTTCTGTCTCCGCGATGTGCAGACGACACGTGTCCTCTTTATAGTAGTCCCGTGATATCTCCCGTTCTAACATTTCTCAATGAACCAAAGACGAGGATAACGATGACCGCTGACGTGGGAATGACGAGGATCGATCCAAAAAAAAAAAAAGAGAGAGAGAGAGAGAGAGAGAGAGAGAGAGAGAGAGAGAGAGAGAACAGATGAAAAAGAAAAACGAACTGTTCCGGATGAGTTTCATTGCATCGATCTCATCCACATTCTTCGCTTTCCCCGTGCCCCTCCCTCCTCCCCCGCCCCACGGTCTCGCGTGCACGCGCCTATTTTTCTCATCGACTTCTGTAACTCTTCCTTCGCAAATCCTCACGGAATTCCCGACGCAATCCGTTACAAAAGGGGCACGCTGCGCGAAGCAGGAAGTTAATTGGACGGCGAGACAGTTGCAGGATCATTAGTTCAGGCTCGAAGTCTCGGGAAAAATCAACTTGTACGTCATTCGGTTTTCTTTTTCCATTCTTCTTCACTATATATATATATATATATATATATATATATATATACACATAAATGCACATCCTTGGAAAATTCTTGATCTCTTTTCCGCGTACCGTTAATGCGGTAGAACCAACATTAAAAAAAAACGAAAAAAAATCATCGACGTTTGTAAAAAGTTGAAATTATTAAAAATAATTTCATCGCACGAACTGCTGGGACGCGTTGATTCATGAAAATTGTGACGAGACAGGAACAGCTTCGATGTATGAATATGTCAGTGTATATATATATATATATATATATATATATATATATATATATATATATATATATATATATACGTGTATGATCGTTTCCCAAGCGACATTAGCCTTTGATCTTCATGCAAAACGAGATCCCCCATAACTCGATTTTCCCCAAGCTCCGTTAAGTTTGTCCACGTTTCGGCGTGCGTGTTGTCCTCGTCGGTGACATCCGATATTTCCACGAGGTATTCCAGCTCAGCTTAGTGCCTTGCCCTTTAATCTTGCTACTCTACCCCCGGCCTATTATCGACAATAAGAGAGAAAAAATACTTCTTTTTTCCAACAGCAACAACAATAACAATAATAAGAGAAAAAACGAAATAAATAAATGAAGTCACATGATACGATTCAATAGAATGATAATAAATAAAAAAATTATAATAATATTTATAAAACAATAATAATAATCGTATATTTATAAAATAATTTTAAAAATAATCTCGATATTATTTAGATTATTTAGATGTTTAGATATTTTCAATTATTAAAATATCTAAATATCTGTTATTTTAAAAATATCTAAAAGTTATTCAGATATTTATAAAATAATGATGATAAATCATAGTCGTACTGTACGTTATGTCACGGAAAGTAAACGATCGAATTATGATACTCCGAATTGAAACGGTAATATGTATATTTACTCATAGAAGTGCATCGTCAATTCGGCCACCGTTGACGTGTTTGTTTGTGTCTACGGGTATATAATAATAATAATAATAATAATAATAATAATAATAACCGAGCCCAAATCACCGGAGTGGCTGAACGTTTCCCAGTGCAAATATTGGAAGTTCGTTGCCAGGAGCAATAAAATGCAATTGAAAAAAAAAACAACACGAACAAATAATGATAATAATAAAAATTCTACTATTCAATTTCGGTGCGATTGCGCATGCCATGATTGTTTAAGGATGTTGAGTCCCTATGAAACATGTTAATGTTAATTGTTTGATAAATAGCTTCTTAATTGTCATGAAATTTTTACACGACCTCCTGAATACTTCATGTAAAAACATACAAAATTTTCAGAATTCTATCATCATTACTTCAACCTCCTTGAGGGTTGAAATAAAAAATGATAAGAAAATTCTAAAAATTTGGTATGTTTTTGTATGAAGTATTTAAGAGGTCGTGTTAAAATTTCACGACGATTAGGAAGCTCGTTATTAAAAAATTAACATTTTGTTAAGAACAATTTTTAAAAGAAATTAAAAAAAATTTATCAATAAACTTCGTTTTGTTTCCGTTGCTTTCAGTATATTGTAGATATTATAAAATTGAGAGGTCAAAAAAAAAACTTATTGCAAAGTTACATCAGTTTCCATAAAACAACATTTAATTTGTGAATGTTAATTGTTCAATAACGAGCCTCATAATTGTCGTGAAATTTTTACACGACCTCTGAAATACTTCATACAAAAACATACCAAATTTTCAGAACTTTATCATCATTTGCGATTTGGGACTCAACATCCTTAAGTAATTTATATATCGTTTGGGATCGTTGTTGAAATTGAAATATATTATATCCAAGAATACTAAAGGGATACTTTCAACAATTGTCGCATACTGATAATAAAAACAATACCAAAGAATGAGGCAGGGCGTCCGTAATGGCCAAAAAAACGAATATTAGAATTACAGAGCTACCGAGAATAACATCCGATTTGATGCGCCAAAACTGTATATCTTTTCTAAATTTTATCTCTACATTGATCATATTTTAATACTGAATAATAATATCCTACGTAAGGACACGGAAATAAATGTTTTTCTATAAAATCGCACTTTGTGAAAAGTGTAAGATTTATTTAATATTTTCGCATTGAGTAAGCATTCTTTTTGCAAGCATTTATTTAAGGTAATCCTATCGCTGCACACTAGTCATATCACTGATCATACTTGAGACTTGTACAATTTATATTTTTAACTCATGCAAAAAAAATAATTTGCAATAACTAAAATGTTCCATGTGCAAACTGTTTAATGAACGTTTACTTTTAATTAGAAAAATGAAAAATATAGTTACTCCAACGATTCGCGCAGTATTTCTGGGTTTGACATTTGACAGCATTTGTTCTATCGCCGTCTCTTTTTACTCAACGAGGCGAGTTTAAGGCGTTGTACGCAGTTAGAAATTTCAACAAATCGATTTTTTTAAATTGCATTTTCGGAATGTACAAATATGTGAGTACATTCCTTGCAAATTTCAAATCGATCCAGCGAATATTCTCGGAAATACACACATATTTGTAAGGACGCTCGGAGCGCTACAAAGTAAGCGCCCGAATGTGTGTGAACGACTGTTGAAACTTCAACCGCGTTTTTCTCAAAACGGTGATTTCAAAGTCGTTTCAACCGATCGGTCTGAAATTTTAACACAACCTTGTCAGATATATTCTTCAGGTATTGATCGAAGGAATAAGATTTCCGATAATTGTTTCTATTTTTTTTCAACGATTTAACGAAAAAAATTTGGCCGAAAATCGAAATTGTTTCTTTCCGGAGCCACCATTTTGTCAAAAATTAAAATTTCGGCTATTCCTTCGATCAATACCTGGATCCATCTATCCCCTAAAAGAATCTTTTTGGTTTTTTCATTTTAGATAATCCAAACTGCATTAACCCCTTAATAGCATATACTAGGACAGTCGAGTACGTGCTCATTTGTTATGGTATAATGAGCACAATCCATTACACATGATGACGATAGTCTGATGATGGAGGCGGGGGGTGGACACTTGAACTCCGTAATGACATATGTTAGGACAGTCGAGTTTGTGCTCATTTGTTTCGTTATCATGTGCACTTTTCATTACACGTGATAACGAGAGTCTGGTAATGGTGGTGGGAGGTGGGAACTGAAATTTCCTACTGGCAAATGGTAGGACAATCGAGTTTGGGGTCATTAACTTTCTCGACTCGAGCACTATTTATAATTATACTATTATAAATAAAATTATAATTATACTATTATAAATTATAAATAAATTATAAATTATAATTATAAATTATAAATTATAAATTATAACTATTATAAATTATAATATATAATTGTATTACGCGCCTCTTCCTCGAGATCAGTGTGTAGTGCCCCGTCGATATGCCGATATTGCCACAATTTTTACAGTTTTTTGTTTTGGTTCTGGTCGGTGTGTATTCCGACAGGCAATTCATTCTTCTTCTTTGTGCCGATCACGTCACACGTGTCATTGAGAAAATTATCGAAAAATGGGAAAAAGGAAACGCAGACATCGGTCATCGGATGAAGAGGAGCGAGATAGACTCAAAAATCGAGTGAAGTGGTTGGAAGAACAAGTTCGGAAATACGGAAAGAAAAAATGTGATACCAATCGCAGTATGTATCTAAAGCTAAAGAAAGCCTGGCTTATTTTTTGGGTGCTTCTAGAAATTGTACGAAAGGGATATTGGTTTCTTTGCCCAACCATAAACCAAAAAGAATGTCACAACGATGTTCAACATCGCATGTGTACATAATCCCATACATAGGCTCACTTCTTCGTGCTTCTCGAGATTGTACGAAAGGGTTATAATGGTTTCTTTGGTCCAACCATAAACCAAAAAGGATGTCACAACGATGTTCAACATCGCATGTGTACATACCCCTGTACATTATGCCATGCGGACTCTGTCTCTCGATCGTTCAACGATCGCGGGTGTAAGATCAGCAGGTCAAACATTTCACGTTACGGTGCAACCGACCCGTGAAAACAAATAATCCCAAAAAATAATAATAATAACAAAGTATTTTCGGTTATTTTTTTCCAATATAATAGCTAACCAAAGAGAAAGCTCGACACGGCGTCGATCGCGCAGTGGATCTCACAGAAGAGATCCCGCCGATTACTACCAGGGCGATTATCATAGTGATGATGGAAGCCACGCATACTATTTCGACTTTCAAGACGAAGATCGACGCTCTAGGCGCAGTCATTCTCGTCGACACGAACGAGATTCTTCGCATACCGATCATGCGTGTCGTCCCGACCGAGCTTTGTCTACGGATTATGCAAGGAACTCAAGGAGCGAGTCACCAAAAGAAAATTTCGGTACACAGGTTCAGGGACACTCAATATCTCCCATACTCGACTTGCCACAGGAGTGTAATATCTCCGATGCTGAGGCTAACGTCGTCCAGACCGTTTTACAAACGGCCGCGGATGCCCCAGTCTTTTCGACTGGCGCGATTACGGCCACGGAAAAGGCCACTTCAGGAGAGGTGTCTGCAGAGGCGCAAGAAATTGAACTACAAGCAGACATTTTGGAGGTGGTTGGAGAATGCCTCAGACAGGAGCGGGTGTTAGCACCGCCAGTGCATAGTCATCTCGCGACGCTTTGGTGTGAGGTTATTGAAAAAGGTCTTCCGGCAGAAGAACGGAAAGGTTTTTTGAAAAAGATTTCACCCCCGGAAAATTGCACTTTCGTCGATCCTCCAAAATTGAATTTGGAGATTAAAGCAGCCCTGGACAGTACGATTATAAAACGAGATGAAAGGATTACTGAAAAACAGGAAAAAGTCGCTGCTTCACTCTCAAGCGTGGGAAAGGTTATAGATCTTATAATTAAATCAAATCCGGCGGATAAGAAGCAATATTTAGAGCCGCTCAATGTAGCTGTGAAACTTCTGGCGGATCTACAGCACGACGAAACATCGATCCGGAAGAATTTGATCCTAAAAAATATCAAGGCGCCGTTCAGAGATACACTGAAGGATTTATCGTCAGGCGATTGGCTGTTTGGAAGGGATCTGAGCGAAAAAATAAAAGCGGCTAAAGTTCTGCAGCAATCATCGAGAGAATTGAAGCAACCCGTAAAGCAAATATTCGATCAAGGAAAAAATTCAAAAAACACGAGGGGCCCGCCTCAACAAAACCAGCATCGATTGAATACGTATTCGAGAGGGGGCGGGTACAAACAGAGTCACAACAATTACAGTCGCAACAACAACTACAATCGAGGCAACAGACCCATGATGCGCGGACGGAATTATCAGCAAAAACAAGAGCATCTGCTTCCGAAGAAGATCAATTAAATGTAGGTAAAATTGCCGGTCGCTTAGCTCGTTTCAAGCACAGCTGGCTTGAAGTGACCTCAGACGAAACCATCTTGAGCTGGATTACAGGCTACAAGATACCGTTCACATCGAAAGTACATCAACTTATCCCCCTTGTCGAATCTCGGTGGTCGGATCAAGAAAAACTTGCGATTCGAGAGCAAATCGCAGTATTGTCAGAAAAAGGGGCTATAGAAGGGTGTCAACCTGAGTCCGGACAATACATCTCAAAAATTTTTCTTGTACCGAAACCGGATGGCTCTCACCGTTTCATTCTGAATTTAAAGTTGTTAAACGAGTTTATAGCTACGGATCACTTTAAATTAGAAGATGGGAAAATGGCAAAGCAAATGATAACCCGTGGATGTTTCATGACATCAATTGACCTGAAAGATGCTTATTATGTAATCCCGATTGCAAAATCTGATCGCAGGTTTTTACGATTTATCTACGAAGCGAAATTGTATCAATTTACGTGTTTGCCTTTCGGACTAAATAGGGCTCCTTATACGTTTACAAAACTAATGAAACCGGTAGTATCGTATCTCAGAGAACGAGGTTTCTTGTCAGTGATATATCTGGATGATTTATTGATGCTTGGAAATTCATACGAAGAATGTTCACGGAATACTCTTATAACAAGACAGTTATTCGAGAAGTTAGGATTTGTTATCAATGAAAAGAAGAGTCAGATGATTCCGTCAACGAAATGTAAATTTCTTGGATTCATTTATGATTCAGAAAAAATGAATATCCGGCTTCCAGAAGAAAAGGTGATCAAGACTGCAAAAAAAAAAAAAAAAAAAAAAAAAAAAATTAAAGAATTTAGTGAAATGAGCCATTGTACAATCCGGCAATTCGCGGGATTGATTGGAACACTAGGTGCGAGTTGCTTAGCAATCAATTACGGCTGGGTTCACATAAAGAGTTTTGAGAGAGCACAATTCTTGGCTCTCGCATTAAACAACGGAAATTTCGAAGCGCAAATGCACCTTTCGAAAAATTTACAGATTGATTTTGATTGGTGGAAAATTCATATAAACAAGGCAGTGCGTTCGTTAATACCATTTAAAGCAGCCCTCGAAATTTCCTCCGACGCGTCGCGCTCTGGATGGGGAGCGTGCTGTGAAGGCAACCGAACGCATGGTCACTGGAGCCAAGAAGAGCAAGCTCATCATATTAATTATCTAGAATTATTGGCGGCTTTGTTCGGCTTAAAATGCTTTGCAAAAAATCTAAAGGACTGCGATGTGTTATTGAGAATCGATAATACCACGGCTATCGCTTACATTAACAAAATGGGAGGCATTAAATTTCCGGTGTTAAGTGGACTCACAAAAAAGATTTGGAAATGGTGCGAACAAAGAAATATTTTCATTTACGCATCTTACATTTCGTCGCAGGAAAATTATGAAGCTGACTTTGAATCAAGACGACTTGAACCGGAAACAGAATACGCCTTGTCAAATTGGGCCTTCCGCAAAATTAAACATAAATGGGAAGAGCCCGAAATAGATTTATTTGCAACAAGGACGAATGCGAAATGTAAGCGTTATATTTCTTGGTCAAGAGACCCGGACTCAGTTGCTGTTGATGCATTCACAGTAGATTGGAGTCAATGTTTTTTTTATGCATTTCCACCATTTGCAATAGTTTTACGCGTTTTGAGGAAACTTAAAGAGGATCGTGGTAAAGGTGTCGTGGTTGTACCGTACTGGCCAGCTCAAGTTTGGTTTCCTGTCTTCACTGGTATGCTAGATGGCGAACCGATATATTTCCAACCAAATATAAATCTTTTACGCTCTCTTGATAGACAACCACACCCGATTTGGAAGAAAATTACCCTGGTTGCAGGGCTGCTATCCAGGAAGCACTAGGTAGAAAAAACGTACCGAAAGAAGCACTTACTATTATGGTTTCCTCACTCTCAGATTCATCGCTGAAGCAATATGATGGCTGCTTAAAAAAGTGGTGGCTATTTTGCTACGGTGAATTTATAGACCCTTACAAATGCGATACGTCACACGTTCTAAAATTTTTGTCCACTGAGTTTGGAAAAGGCGCTTCTTATGGCACGTTGAACTCCTGTCGATCCGCGATTGCTCTGTTGCGTGGGCCAGAATTGGGAGAAGATCCCAGAGTGCGGAGATTGTTTAAAGGTATCGCAAATCTTAGACCGACAAAACCCAAATACGATTCGACGTGGGACCCGCAACTTGTATTAAGCCACGTTGCGCAATGGGGTCCTAACGAGGGAATTCCCTTCGAAAAACTAACTCTCAAGCTGGTCACATTATTAGCGTTAGTTACAGCGCAACGAATGCAGACACTCGCATCCATAGACATTCGAAATATAGAAAAATCAGCAGAGTTGATCGAAATTAAAATCCCGACGCGACTAAAAACATCAAAAGTAAATAAAGCGCAGCCAGTTTTAAGCATTCCTTTCTATATTGAAAATGCATATATCTGTCCAGCATCAGCACTAGTAACGTACATAGATAAGACAAAAGATATACGAGGAAATGAATCTCGTCTTTTTATAGCCCTAAAGAAACCACACAGACAAGTATCCACTCAAACTATAAGCAGATGGATAAAAAAGACCCTAACGGAAAGTGGGGTGAATACGGAGGCATTCGATGCTTACAGTACTCGTCATGCGTCTACCTCGTCCGCAAAAAGGAGTGGGGTCAATATAGACATTATTAGAAAAGCTGCAGGTTGGACAGAACGTTCGAGTACCTTCGCTAGGTTCTACGATCGTCATATTGTAACAAGCAAAGCCATGTTTGGAAAAGCGATTCTAAATAGCAGCCATGTATAACATTACAAGTTCTTATGCATTACACTTAATCGTATGGTTAAATAATTAATTAAATAAAAATAAATGATATCGAATTTCCGATTTCGTAAATATCTGCCGTAACGAACTTTAAATAACTACACACTGATCTCGAGGAAGAGGCGCGTAATACAATTATGAGATCAATCGAACTTACTTGTAAGTGAAGTTCGATCTTAATTGTATGAAGCGCCTCTTCCGAAGAGATCAGTCCCACCCAATAAATTTTCCCCTTTTCTAATGATACACACATTAGAAACCCTAATGGTTACGGCAGCACTTTGAAAGAATGAATTGCCTGTCGGAATACACACCGACCAGAACCAAAACAAAAAACTGTAAAAATTGTGGCAATATCGGCATATCGACGGGGCACTACACACTGATCTCTTCGGAAGAGGCGCTTCATACAATTAAGATCGAACTTCACTTACAAGTAAGTTCGATTGATCTCATAATTATATATTATAAAATTATAATCATACTATTATAAATAAAAATAATTACACTATAATAAAGTTTATCGCGAAAGCTTTGTAACCTAAGGCAAGGTTTTTGATTACGCCGACGACTGAATGGCATGGAGATCTGGCTTGGCGAATAAATAAACAAATTCAATACTAAAAAGTATAAAATAAACTAACCGCAAGAAATCTTGGAAAGAAGCAAGCTTTTGTTTGTAAACTATTGAACTCAAAAGTAAAAAATAATATTTCGTGTATGAATTTTTTTTGTTTTATTGCTTAAATCGATAGATATACTATCCAAGAATATATTAACAAAGTTACCGAGGCCAGTTGTAAATATTCTCGAAGTTACAAGACCAAAAGCGGAGACGCGATTGATACTTGATATCGATATTTCCTCCTATTGAAAACTTTGCAGCGCGTTTTCTCCAGTTTTCATTTTCACGATTTTTCCAAATTGGCGGGCGTGATAGCAAAAAAACTAAACGACCTATTGAATCGAACCAAAGTTTGTTTTCGTCAGTATGAAAATCTGTTCTAAGTGAATTAAAAAAGTCGTTGAAAAAGTCTATTTAAATCATTTTTATAGGACGTTAAAGTGTTTTTTTAACACAATTTTTTGTTCAAACCTGATAAAAGTTACAAATCCACGACTTTTTCGGTTTTTTGAAATTCACCCAGAAGAAAAACATATGACAATTGAACATTTTATCGGTTCTTTTGTTTCGGTCAAGAATTATGAGCTTCCCCGCCGATGGGGGGCTGCAGTAGCAAGATGCACATTTAATAGGCTGATAAATCTGCAGCCATTTATTGTTTCATGTTGAACATTTTTTTACACATTTCAAATATACATGAAGGGATACCTCAATGTTTACTGGGCCCACTTGTTTTTTTCCCTTCTGAAAAAGTTCCCCAAAAACACCTTTTTCGGACCTTCTAATTCAGGCTCCGGATTTAATAAAAGTCACATAAAGGTAGAATTTTCAATGCCTTAAAATTTTTCTTAAAAACTCGCGGTGTGAAACGTCATTACACTACAACAAATAAAACCTCAAGCATTTAAGAAAATATTTACATTTTTAAGCCAGTCAATATTCACATTTAACATTACTAGTATAATTAAGTAAGTAAGTAATGTGACATAGTAAGTAAAGTTAAGTAAGTAAGTAAAGTGAGCAATTAAGTTAGTAAATATTTACATTTTGCATTAGAAAAGTACGTAAATATTTGCATTTAACATTGCAAGAGTACGTAAATATTTACATTTTTTGAACGTAAGTTTTATTAAGTATTACTGCCTGCGCCTTTGATCAGTGACCAACGATAGGGTTCTTCTGTTCTTTTTAACTTCGTACCCTATTTAACTTCTATTCTATTTAACTTCATACACTATTTTTTACCATTTACGAAAATATTTTAATTTTTGAGTAAGTAAATATGTTTCCTGGGCCCAATTGTCTTTTCCCTTCCAAAAAAGTCCCCCAAAAACGTCCTTTTCAGACCTTCTAATTCAGGCTCCGGCTTTAATCAAACTCAAATAAACGTAGAATTTTCAAAAGCTTAACATTTTTCTTAAAAGCTTGAGGCGTGAAACGTCATTACACTTCAAATAAAGCCTCAAGCATTTAAGAAAATATTTACATTTTCAAAAGTAAGTAAATATTCACATTCACCATCAAGTAAGTACAGTTAAGTCAGTAAGCATTTCACTTTCTACTATGACTTCTATTGGGTAGTCTTCTTTTGAGGCTGTTAATTCTTGCGCCCTTAAGGCGGTCATACCATGTGACAGGTCAAGAAATTTATTATTATTGTTATTGTTATTGTTGTTATTATTATTATTATTAAATATCATATAATATATATAATTATATAATATAATATAATATAATATAATATAATATAATAATAATACTAATAATAATAATAATAATAATAATAATAATAATAATAATAATAATAATAAACACAATAACAATAAGACCAATAATTATTGTCATTATGATTATGTTACTACTAATACTATTATAATGCTATAGTAATAATGACAATAATAACAACAATTTGCATCATTTAAATATAATTTTATAAGAACAATGATGAGTATAAACTTTTCCTTATTGTTCTTTTGTAAAAAAGGACAGTAATAATAAAATAAGTAGAACAGATGTAGTTGGATTTCGGAGTCGGTTTTTTTTCTTCTGAAGGGTGCAAACGGGCTTGACGAAACTGGCCAGAGGGTTGATGGGGCCCAGAGCTTTCCGTGGCCGCGAAAACATTTTTCTTCTCTCCTCGCTCTCTTTTTCTCATTCGTTCCCTCTCTCTCTCTCTCTCTCTCTCTCTCTCTCTCTCTCTCTCTCTCTCTCTCTCTCTCTCTCTCTCTCCCCCTGTGTACCCAGCGTTGGGGCAGCAGGTCCGAAGGGGCCTCCTACTCTCTCCTCGGTATCTCCTCCTTCTCCTCTCTCTCCTTGGGCCAAGGAGAGAGAAACCCGTGGAGCACTTTACACACGGACACGCGATAGAGAGCGCGGAGAGCGGGGTCGCTCGTTCGTTCGTTCGTTCGTCCGT
>OX632368.1:15345343-15362843 GCA_951751655.1 Ophion costatus | reverse complement strand
CCTTCATCTTTCTCTCCCTCTTCGTCTCTCTCCTTCCCTTCGCATAATCGAAAGTTTTCTCGTCAGAGAGATATCTTCTTCTCGCCGCAAGTGTCAACAAATGTTTCTCGCAGCTCGATTCTTCGAAACTTTCTCCCTCCTCCCGCTGGTCTCACTGCTGCCCTTGATCTTAGCCCGCTAATTAATCGTTGCGATTTATTTGAAGCTTCTCTTTCCACCCCTCGGTTATGGTTTTTTTTTTTCGGTCGCTTCGTTCACATTTCTCTTTCTCCCGGTCTATTATTGCGTCCCGAGGGCGTCTTGAATTATCCCGACGAAAATAAAGGTGATCTTTGAGAGCGTGTATAGGAGGGACAATGAGAACGGGAGTATCGTGGGGGTGGAGTTGAAGGAGGAAAAAGTGGGGGGCAGAGAGAGAGAGAGAGAGAGAGAGAGAGAGAGAGAGAGAGAGAGAATGATTGATTGATTGATTGATTGAATTTATTATGCCCCAGTAAACTTTCGGGCAAATTAAGGAGAGATATAGTTAAGTACAGTATAAATGTTAAGAACAAAACTGATAGAAGAAGATAATATAAAATTATACAAAATTGTCCAAAATAAAATTAAAGAAATAAAGAAATAAAGAATCTCGATTAAAACTAAATAATACTAGATTAAGTAATAGAGTAACACAAAATAATAACAATTACAATAACCATAAAAATAATAATAATGATACTGGTAATAATAATAATAATGATAATAGTGATAATAATAATAATAATACTAATAATGCCCCAATACCAAATTTCGCAAATACCACCTACGCCAAAATACAATAGTATATATATATAATAGAGTTTTATTTGCACAACTTGTTATAAAGTTTTTTACAAAGTCTCTTTTCTTACAATCAATCTCATTCACGAACTTACACCCAACAACTTACGTCTAAAATTCTAACCTATATCCTAACCACTACTGATCGCTGTCGCTCTCATCTTTTTCCTCTTTTTTCATTTTTGCACATAATGCCTCTATTTCTTTGAAGTAGCGGCAACAAAATACAATAGTAATTAATAGACTAACGCAAAATAATATAAAATAATACAAACTAGTAATGCCAAGTTTCGCAAATACCATATACGCCTAGATACAATAGAACTAATAAAGTGACGCAAAATGATACAAAAATAATAATAAGATAATAAAATTGAAGAAATTAATAATAATAATACTAATGCGCTAATGCAGGATACAATATAAAATAAAATAAAATAAAATAAGATAAAAGCAAGGCAAAAACATAAGCAACGCAATAAGCAACGTAATGACTCAAAAAAGCGCCAAAAACGCAAAACATGTTAAAAGGAATAGGTGAGAGCGGTTAGTTATCGGTTTCGAGCAGATGCCAGTAGCCCAGAGAAGACAAATATGGATGAAAAATAGAAGATAAAAACAAAGAAAAAATAAAGAATAAAATTAAGCTGAAAACTGATGCCTAAAGACTGAAGATTGAAAATTGAAAATTGAGAATTGAGTATTGAGAAACTGAGAAACTGAACCGGGAAGAAAACACATCCCAGCGTCGCCAGCGACAGCATACTCTACATGCTCATTACTACTGAAGAGTGAGAGAGAGAGAGAGAGAGAGAGAGAGAGTCAGAGTACGAGGGGCTGAGGAGAAAGAGAGGACAGAGAGCTTGCAACGAGACACAAAACGATTTCGCGTATAACTCGTGGCTCGTTCGCCTGCAGAATTAAGTCATTTCTTATTTCAGTATCTCTCTCTTTCCCTCTCTCTCTCTCTCTCTCTCTCTCTCTCTCTCTCTCTCTCTCTCTCTCTCTCTCTCTCTTTCTCTCACTCTCCCTTTCCCCTCCTCGCTTTCTCTTTTCCTTTGAATTTTCTCTCTCTCTCTCTCGCTCTCTCCGTGCAAGAGACGAATCGCTCGCGATTCGATAAAAAGCGAGGCGAGAGAAAGAGAGCGAGAGATCGCTATTTATACACACCTCAGCAAACACGGGGCTCTTAAAGTCGATTAACGATCCTCGATTAAGCTCTCTTCGGCTAACAGTCCATCGAGTGCGAGCCAGTCGCGCAGTCCCTGTACACACGTCCCAGTCGCCAATCTCATCTCCGCGCTCTCAAGCTACTTCAGCCGCTTGGCTCATACATATATGGTACATACACACATATATATATATATACATACATATACATGCGGGTGCGCGACGCGGGGATGCGCGACTGCGAGAAAACGATGGTCGATTTTCACGCAGTTCGAGCCTAATCGTCCCGTCATCGGAGCTCCCTACCCCTCTCTTCGTTCGCAGCCGCAGTTCTCGCTCCCCCCGGTTCGGGGATTAGCGACCAAAGAGACGCGCTCACATTAGACACCCTTCGCGGAGATTACCTCCGTTACTTCGACCTCACTCACTGTCTTTCACACATCGAAACTTTCCGGTTTCTCCGCTTCTCGTTTTTCTTTTAATTCGATCTCTTCTCATCCTAAGTATCGACGCGGACGCGAGTATCCCTCGTATCTACGGCGCGTCGAGAAAACAAGAAAAAAAAACCTCCGGTTAGAAGCGAATAAAGGGCAAAGCGCGAGCCAGCGCGAAGTTCCGGCGTCCGACCGCCAGGTGGCCGTGCCGCGTCGTCTCTCGCGCCAGCGCCGCCGCCTGCCCGTGGCTCTATATAGAGTCCGTCACGCGCCGCGTATCACTCCCAGTGTCGCGCTCCACCGCCGTACGTCACATCGACAGCACCATATCATACCCACCACCGCAATTATCTCGTAGCTCGGACTTGTTTATTAATTCTCCTGTGTCTCTCGCGCCTCACCTCACTTTCTCAACCTCCCTTCCGCCGTCTGCGCGCCGCCCTACGCCTATAAATATTTGGCCTGACCTAATCGGGCTGGCACGATCTTATTGCTCGAGCCCGCGCTGCTGCTGCGGTTTTGCCGGACCCCCGCGAGAAAACCTCCCACGAATGCAAATGCACTCTCGACGTATGGCGAGCCTGGACACCGGAGGACCCTCTTGGACCTCGTATATATAATGGACCGCAAGCACACATCTCACATGTACACACACACACACACACACTTATGCGTGTATCGTCACAAGTGTATGGAGCTTATAACGGATGGTGGAAGAACGCGATCTAAGATGAGAGATTAGCCGGTAAGGAGAGACTCCTTCCTATCCACCACAATGTATATATACAGGCATATGTAAAAGTATAGGTGTATGTATGCATGCATGCATATATATATATATATATATATATATATATATATATATGGTTGATCTTGAAGCTGTCTCAGGAGCATTTGGTTCCATTCCAAGGATTCGTAGATACAAACACACCTATATACATAATATCTATGTATATATAAATACGTAAGATCTTAAGCATACATGCTCGCACGGAATAATGTATTCGTGTATGCACGTGTATTATGCAGGCCAAAATGAACGAGAGCAAAGGCAGAGAAGAATCTAATGCTCTTTGCTCTTCGCCCAAAGACTTTACTCTCAGTCTAGGAGACAAAGAGCAGGAGTGCCTGTGGGGGGGGGGGGGGCAGAGAGAGAGAGAGAGAGAAAGAGTTGATCCAGCATCCCTCAGATTGTCCCTCTCGCTCTCTTTCTCTTTTTGTCCCTCCGTTCATCGGCGAGTCCAGAAGGGAGGAGAGAGCCCGCTAAAAGTCAACGAGAGTGTGCTGAGGGTGGTATATCGTGTCTTCCGTTATCGCTCCTGCATCGAGCTTATATACAGCGACATTCTCCCTCTCTCTCTCTCTCTCTCTCTCTCTCTCTCTCTCTTGCTCTGTCTCTCTTTCTCTCCGTATGCATTATACCTCACGGCGGCTGTCGGCAGACCCCATAGCACTCTTTCTCTCTCCCTCTCTCTTCCTCTCGTCCTCCCTCGCTGCCCTCGCCGTATGGGCCGAGAGTACGCGAAATCCAAGAGTGAAAGAGCGGCGATGCGGCAAAAGAGTGCATAGCACGTACAGGGGGAAAGAAGTGCAGCCAGGAAAAAGAACGCGCGCGGGGCCTTAATCCGCGCAAGGCCGACTTATGGCTGACTTATCGCGGCGCAGGATCGAGATCATTGTCCACTCGCCAAAGCTGTTATACCGAGATCGGTACTGCGCTTGCGCACGGTGCATACTTTCATATATATATATATATATATATATATACACATATATACATATATATGTATATGTATATAGGGTGTCCAGTTATGAATGAATGATCCTGCAACTGTCGATAGGTGACATCATGCCCTACTATATGCTGGAATTTCAGTTTAGCAAACGTCCCACGGTTTTCGAGATTTTGGACTTTATGGTGTATTTTGAAAAAAAGCCATCTGCGTTTGGTTTTTCGCATGCCATTTCTACAAATAACACGAATCGACAATAACTAAGCAACTTTTTAAAGTAATCGACACGATATGCGTAGTAAATTTTTTTACAACGCAGGCTATCAAAGTCAGAGGTTCGAATTGGTTTGTATGAAAATTCTGCATAACATGTTTTTTTTAATAAAGTTTTTTAACATTAAAGGTTAAATCGAAGACTTTTCTAGATAAAACAAATAACGAAAAATATTTTTCAATAAACCGAGCCAAAAAAGTTAGCGTTTGTAGAAATGGCATGCGAAAAACGAAAAGCAGATGATTTTTATCTCAAAATACGGGGGATTTTTACTTAACTGAAATTACAGCATAATGTAGGACATGGTCTGGCCTATCGACAGTTGCAGGATTGTCCATTCATAACAGGACACTTTTTATAGGGTGTCTGTTAAAATAGGAGCACGAATGTGGGTTTATTTATTATTATATAATATGGCCGAATAATTATTAACGTGTTAATTTATTCATATGTATAGCAAGACAAATATAGCGAGGACTGTTAATTCACAACAGGACATAAATAAAACGCCCTGTATATATATATATATATATATATATATATATTAGGGTGGTTCAAAAATTTTTTTTTCCGCTGTACTCAACGGAAAATGTTACTATGTTATGAAAAAGTAATTCATACAAAATTTGAGAGGTCTAAACACTTATTTAGGTAGTGCTCAAACTACTTTTATTTTTTTTTTATTTTTCGTCATTGCGTTGTGATCAGTTATGTCTGTTAATCGTTTATGCCCAGTTGTAACAGTCGAAACGAGCTCATTTTTGAGATTTTTTAAATAGAAAATCGTGATGGTGAATTTCTAAATACAATAATTAGGTATTTAAAAAAAATCCATGTAAACAAGGCTCTGAAATTCTGTTGTGTCAAAACATTTAATTATAATCGATTGATGTTTATATGATTTTATTTGGAACAATGCCCTTCTGAACCACGTTATCTTATATCAATAAATCGAACAGACTTCGTTAGTATATCAGTATATTCTATGATCGATGTAAGGAATTTCCGAAATATTGAATTTAAAAAAAAACGTGTTCAAAGTGCGTCTCGATTTCTGCGAAAAAGTGGGCTTTTTTTGTTTGTCAAATGGAAAGTAGGGGAAGGGGCCCCAAAGCGGTCACTCTAAGGGAAATTAAAAAAAAATGGCGTTACGAAATATATTTAAACATTTTTTCTGCTATCGGGTGCTAAATTTATCGTACTTTAAAAGGACAGTCACACGTTTGCAGTAAATGTTCAAAATACAAAGAACGAAACCAATTTAAAGCCTTTAACGAATGTCCGCTTTGTCCAGGGGGATGACCTTAAACGGGCACTGCTTCTGGGCAAAGTGGTCACGCAGGGTAAGGCGAGCACCCTGGTTTTTTTCCCTGAGATTAAGCTCAAATAAGAACAAAATAGGGAATCATAAGGGGAAAAATTTATGAATGTGCCCACATATTTCATTGCACACGAATCATTATTATTATCGTAAACGAACAAAAACTTAACCTTATTTTCTGAACAGTCAGTGAACTTTATTTTTCTGGCATTGGATTTTGATCGTTTTTTCTTAACATTCAGTAAACTTTAGTTTTCTTTATGTTTCTTCTCAACGTTCAGTAAACACATTTTAATATTTTTAACATGTTTTAACATTTTTAACATATTTTAATTGTCAACATTAGTTACTTATTTTAGAATTTTTAACATTTCGTAAACATATTTTAACATATTATGGCACGTTCCCGCTTTGCCCTGTCCGCTTTGCCCTTTTGCGCCACTTGGCGTTTTCATCAAACCGAACCAAAAAGTTATTGGAATACATTTGAGCAAAAATGACTGATAGAAGTGAAATGGGCATAATACAATAGTCACATTTTACTATTGGTATATTTTACTAACGAATAGACAAAACACGATTACCATTAATGAAATTAGCCCACAATTGTGCCAAAATGTAATTGAAAATTTCGTCAAAAAAAGTAACCGCGATGTTGTGTTCCACACATAACCTCAATGTTTGCACCTTATATGAAAATAACAATATTCGTACTTTTCGAATAAATAAAACGATTTATTAATAATTAAAAATGTCAGGTCATTTTGAGACACCCTATACATGCGCTATTTAAAAAAACCCTAAAATGCCACTCAACAGCCATAACTGATCATATCGCTCGGCGCAGAGTCGAATACGTTTTTCGTATCATCATAGCTTTATTGGTTTTTTGGCTGGCGAATTTTTTTTCCATTAAATTCGTCATAAAATCAGCTGTTCTTCTAAGAAGTCAAAATCATGCCTTTCCACTTGAAAAATGGAAAGTTTCAGCGGTATCTCGTTGACGCGGTGACAAAATTAATATTTTGTATTACCATAGGATATCCCGTTCGAACCCATTTGCAGTAAACATTTTTTGTGCCTCCTCATGTTACGACTTATTTCGATACTTTTTTTCAAATGGGACACTCTGTATACCAGGGTGTTCCAGTTAAATCTGGTATCTGATTTAGCTCGAAAAATTCTGCTCCGATTAAGTATTGAGTTTGATAAAACTTTCAGGGTGCCAAGGGGGACGTTGAAATTTTTTTTTTGTTCCAGAATTGAAAATGACTACGTTAAGAGAACATTGATAAAAAATGAAATAATGAATTCCATTTTACAAAAAAACTTGTCAGTCCAAATCGAACATCTTTTTTAGGAAAAGTTTTTTGATGACGTTCACAGTTTTTAGGTTAGGATGCATTTTTTTATACTATTGTAGTGCTATCCAGAATGTACCACGAGGAGGTAAAGTTTTCATCATCTCTAGTTAAGTGTGCGTGTGTATGTGGGTGTGAGTTTGTTGGGTTATCGATCAAACTCAAACAAACCCAAACGAACGCAAAGAAACCTAAACACACTCGATCCCACATGAGTTTGGGTTTGTTTGGCTTTGTTCGATAACCCAAACAAACCCAAACAGCCTCACACCCACATACGCACGCACACTTACGCTACGGATGTTGAAGACTTCAGTTGGTGGTACATACTGGATTGCGCTAAAATAGCAAGAAATGGTATTCTAGCCTAAACCGGTGTGCTGGTCTAGTGGTCCAGTAAAATAAATTAATCGGTATTCTAACCTAAAAATAATGAACGTTATTCAAAAACTTTTCCTCCAAAAGCTGTTAGTATTGATGTTGACGATTTCAGCTCCTCTTGATACATTCTGGGTAGCGCTGAAATAGTAAAAAATGTTATTCTAACCTAAAAATTATGGACATTATAAAAAAATGTCCTACATAAGTTGTTAGTTTTGGCTTGACAAGTTTTTCGGTGTAAAAAATTCGCGATGCAATTTAAATGAAACTTGTCTTAACTTCGCCATTCTGAATTTTCGACCAAAAAATAATTTTTTTCAACGCCCCCCTTTGGACCTTAAAAGTGATTATCAAAAAAAGTTGCTAGTTTTGTTGTTGAAGATGTCCGCTCCTCGTGGTACATTCTGGATAGCGCTAAAATAGTCAAAAATCGTAATCTAACCTAAAAATTATGAACATTATCAAAAAAAAAAAAATCCTACATTAGTCTTTGGCTTGACAAGTTTTTTTGGTGAAAAAGTTCATGATTCGATGCAAAAAAAACATGTCTGCCCTCTTAACGTAGTCATATTCAATTTTGAACCATACAAATATTATTTTAACTTTTAAGGGGTAATATTATTTTAAATTTTAAGGGTTCAAAGGGGGACTTTGAACCCTAAAAGTTTTATTACATTCAATACTTGATCGGAGGATTATTTTTCGAGATAAATCAGGTGTAAGATTCAAATAGAACACCCGGTAAATATATATATATATATATATATGAATCCATTCTCTAGGTCCGTACGAGTCTGCCTCCCTCAATTTATTATGCAGAAACGTTTATACGTGGCGATAGTTTTAATTAGACGAGGGAGAAGGAGGAAGAGGTCGAGAGGGAGATAGAAAGAGAGAGGAATGAATCTATATCGACTTGCATTGCTCGGGACCATGGGGTACTATTAGCGAGGGTGTTCGCGAGATAGCAGTTTCTTTCCCTCTCTCTCTCTCTCTCTCTCTCTCTCTTTCCGTATTTCTCCACCTATTAGAATGCGCATTAATTATTGTTTATATTTCCGAAGCACGAGGGATATTCCTCTCCTCGAACACGAGCACTCGTAATTATTTGTTTATGCAATTGCTGCCCGTTGCCATTATTGTGTCGCGAAGATATTGCGAGCGAAAGAAAAACATGATTTCGATAAAAAGGAAAACACACGTGTAATCGTTTGTCATTGACATACGGATGAATGTATGAAAAAAAATTAACAGCTCGTAGGATGGAACATTTCGTACGTTTTCGTGATGAATTCGAAGGGAATCAGACGAATGAATTTTACGATACGACATTTGCACTCAAAGAAAGCCAAACGTCATTTTGATATAAAAGGGAAAGAAAAAAGGGTTGATACTTCGAAAAAATCGTTATAAGTAGCTGATTTTTATCGAATTTTTACAATTTTTTTTCTAAATATTAAATTTAAGAGGCCTAGGCTTTAAAACGGTGCAATAAAAAAATAGCATTTGTGAAATTCAAAGCTTGAGAGAAATAACAAATTCGAAGCGTTTGAAAAGATTGATAGACGAAAATGGTAGTTAAATATATGTCCTAAATAAATTGTAGGCCTGCGCTGTTGATGAAATCTTGGAGATGGACCATCCGAAGCAAAAAAATCAAACGGTTTGAGATTCACTATGTTAATGGCTATAGCGCATATCATAAGATTTTTTATATATGCAAAAATAACAACATGACGGACATTTTTCGAAAAAAAACCACAAATCGTGTTTTTTCACTGTTTTTGGAAAAAAAATAGTAATTATCAAAAATTAAAACATTCTTGATATGCACTATAGCAATAGTTGTAACGAATACTTGGTTAAAATTTCAGAAGGATCGGTTTAGTAGTTTCGAAGATTTTATCAACAAGCCGTCGAGAAACGTTGTTTCGAGAAAAACGCGTTTAAGGGGCTATACCAGTGTAAACGCTGGAAATTTGGGTGATTTTCGGCCTACAAAGTTGAGTGATACGGGCTAGAAATGTTTACAGGATATTCTTGAAAGTACAAACTGTCGAAAAACGCAAAAAATCGATTTTTTTAAAGTGTCACAGTGGTATAGCCCCTTAAAGTTTGTTTGGGTTACATAAATACATAAAAAATGATTTTTATGTATTTCGAAAGTTTATTTATTCAATGTAACAACCGTTATATCAATATCTATAATATAAACCTATCAAGAAAGTTCATGAAGATAGCCTTTTTTTAGCGTATAAAGTGAGAAGACCCCTTAAGGTACAGAACAACCCTTTCTGACAAATCGAGCAAAACGAAACTCCGCGGACTCGCCCAGGTAACCCTCGAAAAAAATGGCCAAACGAAGCCTCCCACCCCGCGCCCCCCTCGTTGCCCCCTCCGACCCCTTAATACCGCGTCTACGGTACACATTTTGCGGCCCTCCTTGCGCCTTTGTTTTCGCGAAAAGTGCGCAACCGCAATTTCTCATGCATTTCTTCAAAGGCGGGAAGGATCGTGTGATAGATCGTTCGGAGCAGACCCCGTGGGAAGTTCCGCGCGCGAGATCGGCAGAGGGTGGGGGTAAGAGCCGGGAGGGACCCATAGAGTTGGCTCTCGAACGTCCGCGCACGCTCGTCTGACCCCCTAATTATACGCCTCGTTCATATATGTATATATGGTTATGGCGATCTGATGAGCTTCTCCATACGTATATATAGCTATATGTATAGCTATCGGTTAGTGAGTGAGAGTGCACCATGCATTTGCCCGCTCCGAGCGAATAACTTGGGTCGGAGGTCAGGGTTACTCCCTGGAGCAGTCAGCATCTTTAAATGTACTCCATCGTTTACGTATATGTGGGCTTATATATATATGTTTCTAAAAATTATATATATATATATATATGGGATATTCCACGCCATTTCAGTTAGTTCGTGAACCCGACCATTTTTGGTTTTCCTGATCTTTTTTTTCGTAAAATTGTACCCCGAGAAAGGAATATCAACGCCAATTTTCTAGATTTTTATCTCTTCTCTTTCAGGAGTTATAAGTTTCCAAAAAATGTCGATTTCTGAAGTTTTGGAAACGTTCAAACGATGATAACTCCGGAACGAATTGAGATATCGACAAATGGCACTCATAAACTTTTTTTCATTTTCAAGCATACCTTCGTTAAAAAATATGAAAAAGATTATCAATCATCAATGTCAACGATTTTTTTTGCTTTTAAAGGGGCCCCTTTTTTTAAAAGATGATCGCCATTTTTCAATTGTTTCAAAAAATTCTCTAAAATACAGTGACCCATTCTATGATTTTTAAGACTAGTCTCATCGTGGGCCCATTTTTCCTTTTATTTTTTTTTCGAATTAATCATATAATTTTAATGTACAATAATGCTATTAATGATTTTGTGATTTTCAATTCGACTTCGACAGGCCAGAAATGGTTTATTTTTCCTTTGTAGTTTTTTTCTTTTTGAAGCATATTTTCGTTAAAAAATATGAAAAAAATTATCAATCATCAATGTCAACGATTTTTTTGCTTTTAAAGGACAACCTTTTTTTTTTTAAAGATGACCGACATTTTTTAATTGTTTCAAAAAATTCTCTAAAATACAGTGACCCATTCTATGATTTTTAAGCCTAGTCTCATCGTGGGCCCAATTTTCCTTTTATTTTTTTTTCGAATTAATCATATAATTTTCATGTACAATAATCCTATTAATGATTTTGTGATTTTCAATTCGACTTCGACAGGCTAGAAACCGTTTATGTTTCATTTGTACTGAATTTAACAAGAAAAGTGATTTCGGATAAAGCAGTTGTTTCGTTAAATTCAGTCTGAGCACTCATTGATCAATTGATACTTTTCTGAAAGCTGATAATTAAATTATCACTGCAAAAATACATACCCAAAGTTCCCATAATCTCGGAAATAAAAGATCTTAAGTCGTTAAGCTACTGTGACGACCCGAAAATCACTGTTATTAAAAAAAAGAAATTGAAGGTTTAAGTAAGATGCCTAAAAACCGCTTGGACATTTATTTTTATGTGGATTAACACAGTTGTCTACCACATTTAGTATAAAAATATTAATATTCAAACAAGTTATAAGCAGTCTCCTGCAGGACCTTTAAACATAAGGGGCCAAGCGGTCTACGTGATTTTTGCCGCCTGGTCATCATCATACAGCAAAATTGAGTTTTTTCATCGTTTTTTTTTCATCTTTTTAAGCACAATGACATCATTATTGTTAATAACCAATGAAAAAAAAATGTTGAGAAGAAAAACGTCGTTCCAGACGAAGCTACTATCACCTTCGTCGTTTTCACAGTAGCCTAAGCCCTTAAGGACGGGAATGATATTTTTTTCGTAAATTTTTCAAAAAATCGACGAGAATCACGCGAAAAAAAATGTTTTGGGATACATGCAAATGATATTTTATTCAGGTTCCAATGAGTCTCATTAGCAACCGAAAGACAAGAATTTTCAAAAAAATTAAAAACGTCAAACAACAATACACCATGATCATGTTATTTTTTTTTAGCGGCGGATATGATTTCGTCGATCGGGATCATTATATACCGCAGGCGTAAATATATACTCTTATGTAGAGGATAAAGCAGCGGAAGTTTTGCCGTGTTGCGGCCGGGGGGGAGGGGCAGCAGCGAGGGTGGCAAGGGATGAGGGGGGAGGGGTGAGAAACAACCGCAAAATCGTGATGAGGGGCTGCGCTAAGTAATAGCGGCTGTAAAATCGCGGCCACGTCGTCGTCATCACAGGACAGAGGAGACAGAGAGCTCTCTTGCATATCGATATTATTATATTCACCCAAATTGCAGCTATTAAAAAATAACCAAAAAATTAATAAATAATAAATGAAGAAATTTTAAAAAAATAAAAAAAAGAGCGAGGGCTCTCTCTCTCTTTTTTATATTTTTTATTTACTTTTTATTTCTTCATTTACTTAGTCACTTATGTTTCAATCGAAAGATAGAAAGGGCGAGCTCTTTCTCTCTCTTCACTATCGATATTATCATTATTACCCAAATTGCAGCTATTCAACAATTTGAATTCTTTTTGTAATGAATGAAGAAATAAAAATTTAAAACTCGAAGAAGCTGACCTTCATCCTGATTCGAAAAATATTAATTGTCCTTACCGACGAGTCATTCACTTTTCAACCTCAAGATCGTACTCTTCGTGTAAATAATACGTGGCGAAAACAAAATTTTGCCCAACATCGGGAAATTTTTTTAACCCCCCAAGAAAGAGTTCAGAAGGGCGAAAAATCATTTTTTCCCCTGCTCACTTTTTTGCATGCACCATACGCGCCCTTGGAGTCTCTCGCACGATATTGAGACGAGTCTTGAGGCGGGGGAGCACCTCCACCCCCACCCCCCTTGTGCTTCCGCACAAGCGAACCTTTTCCATACGTTTGCATCGAATATGCCCCAGAGGAACATTGCACGAGCTCCGATCTCTGACACACTCGAGATTCCAGCAGAAAGGGGGGTGAGAGAGAGAGAGAGAGAGAGAGAGAGAGAGAGAGAAAAGTTTCAAAGAGGTGTATATGATGAACGATCCGATACGTTCCCACGTTCGCCTTCTCTCATATACCCCGAGTACACGAACATACGTATCGTACAACGCGTAAAGAACTCCACATATACATACGCACATTAATCGATCTCCGATGCCCGCAAAAGGGCGCAAAAACGTTCCCCTTAACGTGCAAAATTCGCGAGCATCGCGCCTCTCTTTCGCCGGAAATCTTTTATCGACAGGTGACAGGCAAAAGGGCGCAACTCGCCGCGATTAAGGGCTGGAGGTTACGGTGCCTAGGCCCTTTTTTGCCTCGGCAATCGGGGTCCGTACTATTGTTAAGATATTACGAGGAGTTCGCCCTGCTACTTTAGAGAGAGAACGCGAGGGAGAGAGAGAGAGAAGAAAAGAGATTCTTCCCAGCTGCTTTTTCTCTCGCGGGCTTCGTTCGCAGTCCACCCCCGTTCCGCCTGTCTCGTGGGCGGTTTTTAAAGGGCCCTGAGGCCCCCTTAACATCGGAAAGCCCCTAATCACAGAGTCTCGGGATCAGCTTTTACAAACGCACACATATACACGTAGGGGAACTCGGGGCAAAACGAATACGCGGGGCAAGATGAATCTTAAGGAAGCTTTCCAGTGTGACAGCCCGAAAAATCGCTGTTTTTCGCGATTTTTTTTTTTAAAGAAAAAATAATCTAATCGGTCTGGTTTTTTTTTTGTATATTAATTGGGTATTGAAGAATACAAAACAATTTTTTAAAGATCGATTTATTTATTAATTAATATCTATAAAAATGATGAAACAATTGTTGCAGAAAATGCACTTGGATGTGGTGTCCACGTTGGGGGTCACAATTTTGATCTGAAACAAAAAACACAAAAAGATTATTGATCGGTATATAATTGGCTTTCGTGCTATGGATGCTTTTTTTTTTTTTTTTTTTTTTGCAAAAATGGCGCCGGTTTGAACAAAAAGTATCGATTTTAGCATTTTTTTGGCAGTTTTTTTTACAAAAAAATAGGAAGCTGTCAAAAAAAAAAAGCTTCCATAGCACGATAAACAATGACGTTAAGAATATTGTGTAAAAAATTCAACTCGATAGCTTTAAAACTCTGCCCTCCAAGTTGGACACCGTTTTGAAAAATGCTGTTTCGAGAAATACGCGTTCAAAGTTTCGCTGTAGCTGTAGCGCTCCGTTGCCTTCTTCCAAGAAATGCTGTACAGTAACCGAAATAATCTGAATTTCGGCATGAAAATTTCAGGGAATATTCGGAAGAGTGTATACTATTCGATAAAGCAAAAAAAAAAAAAAATCGATTTTTTGAAAATTTCACACTGGAAAGCTCCCTTAAGCCCGGCCACTAAACAGTGCGTGCGGGCACGATGCTCCTGTCGGAGTTGGGAGGGCGAGGCGAACGAGTGTGAAAGTATCAATTGTGCCGGAAGCACGCGTCTCGAGTGAGAAAGCAATATCGATTTTTCGACAAAACGATGTGATTTTCGGTAAAGTTTGACATCGTTTCAGTTTATTCGAATTGCTGATGTTGATTGGAGACTGGTAGGTAAACACAATGGAAGTACTAATTATTTATGTAATGAGAACGGTTTGTCCGAAATGTTCAAGGTTATTGCGTGATTTTTTGTTAATTCGTTAACCGTCTGATGAGCCAAGATGATATCTTGGCTCATCTAATTAGCCAAGATGATATCTTGGATATATACCGCAAACCCGGAATATTTTTCAACGTAGCACTATTTACGTTAGAAAGGGTGAAACGAAACTAGTGAAGCACTTGGTTCCTCTTCAATCGGTGTTTCTGCCAGGGGATGAAAAAGAACTTGCAAATTGTCAAATTGATGTGGAAGCAAGATTATTCGGAGCAATCCTACAGAACATAGATGATTGGCTTATCAAATTGATGGTGTTGAGAACGAAACCACTTTTATATGCGAAAGATGCCAATAATTCGCGTCCCATCGTTAGCCCAACGCTGTTACATCTTGCCCCGCATACGGCGTAAGATGGGGAAAATAAAGGTTTAGTTAAAAAATATATATTGTATGGTACAAAAAAGAAAGACTGGTTTTTTGCTTCGAAAATTAAAAGATTAATAAAGGCTGATTAGTTTAAAAAATAATTAAAGTTGACTGACTCATATATGGATTGTTTTATTTTAACATGAGTTATTTTATTTTATATGAGGTATTTTATTTTATAATTAGTACTTCATTCATATATTTTATAATTAGTATTCCAGTTATAGTACTTCATTCATTTTATAATTAGTACTATTGGTCGGATGCGATTATTTTAGGACTTTTAATATATTTTTTTATTACTTTATATAGACGAATTTTTATCCCCTGAACGCGAGTTCACCGTTAATTTCTCCCAAAAATCCCAATTCTTATAAAAAGTCGTGAAAGTGTGCGAAAACACGTTTTTCGCGTTTGGCCATGGTAACCTTGAACGTTCGAGATAAACTCTGTGATATTCGTAATTGGCGGAAAATTTCCCATGAGTCAGACCCTTTATGTGGTGTAATAGTCGGATTTTGTTTTTTTTTCTTTTCCTTTTAAAATCGAGAAAATTCGAAAATTTCAAACGGCCATAGCACCGGTTCTATTTGAGGCACGGCGGCTTATTAGGGGGAGGGGGGGGGGGGGGGTTAAAAGAATCTCGGTAGACTTAAAGAATGGCGTCGAATTCATTCCGCCATCTTAATTAATTTCCCCGGAAAGTGCACGATGAAAATAGTCAAAAAAGCGGTATGGAAAAAATCTGGAAAAATCGCAGGTCGTTGAATGAAACGTCGTTTCATAGAGCAAACCATAACAAAGCAAATGGGTGCAGACTCCAAACTCCAAAAATAAAATAAGCGACCGTTGACTCGTTGTCAGTGAAGAAACTTTTTTTGGCCAAGGTGCGAACATTTTTTGGATTTGCAACATTTTTTTACGAGTACCTGCATTTCGATGTATTTTCACACCCTGAATACAAATTCACGATTAAAGGTCCTTAAAATCCTCACTTTTAATTAAAAACCAACAGAAGTGTATAGAAACGCATTTTCCGCATTTTCCCCGTGTATTTTCAGCTATGGACTGAATCTCTATCATATTTCTAATGCGCAGGAAATTTCCCGTTGGATGGAGCCTTGAAATAATGTAAAAGTTAAGAAAAAAAATTCTACAACCCTTTTGGTTATTTTCAAGGTTGTCAAAGTCCCAAAATAAAAAACTACATAAACAAATAAATTAATGAATAAATGAATGAATGAATGAATAAATGGATAAATGAATAAATGAATAAACAAATAAATAAATAAAGAAGTAAATAAATAAATAAATAAACAAAGAAACAAATATATATATATATATATATATATATATATATATATATATATATATATATATGTATATATATATATGAGATACATGTGAGTAAGCAAAAATATATTTATTTCCCGTCGTTTTCTGCCGAGAAATGAATTTTAAAAAAATCAAAAAATAAAACGTCTACGAAGCCTCAGCGTATAAAATGCACTCTGCGTGTGCACGAGGAGAGAAAGTTATAAGCGCTTCGCGACCATATTAAATTTATGGATGAGCGGATACACCGTAGTCATATATAAGTTGACGAGTATCAAAAGGTGCGTTTCACGTTTCGGGGCGAATTTTAATGAACGATGGGCTGCATATCGCCGTACAAAAAAGATCACGCCAACATATATATATGGAAGTTTACGCGGAGAGACAGAGAGAGAGAGAGAGAAGAGCGCATAGGTAAACACGAAACTTTTTTTTGAATAAATATTCAGATTTTTTTTGCCTCAGTGAACTAGCACGATCTCTCTCTCTCTCTCTCTCTCTCTCTCTCTCCCTCTCTCTCTCTCTCTCTATATATATATATATACGTTTTTTTCGGATCCATCCTTCCTTCCGTTTTGATCGGACGCTTGCATCGTTGACGAGAATATTTCCTGAATAAAAAATAATGGCAGTAGGAATAAATACAGGCGCGAGAGCAAGAACGAGAAGAAGGGACGGTGCAAGATGAACAGTTGCCTTTGACGAAAGAATTCATTTTTTGGCCTCAGCTTGCATTTGCTTATTATCCAAATAAGTGGTGATATTTTATATTCCATTCTGTTATTAATATAATACATTGGATATTTTGTATAATCTTTACGTACGGATATCTACTATTATATATATTGCATTTTACTTTATTATTTGTTATTTATTCTTTACATTTAGTACGAATAATTCTAGCACCAAATATATATATATATATATCACTGATATAGCCGTATATATGGTACTGAAGTTTGCATCGTTGGAATGCAACGAAAATATATTTCTTTCGAATTTCCGTATTTTTTTTAAGCGCATCAAGGCTGCGAAAGTCGCCGAAATTTTTCTTACAATCTTTCAACATTACAACCAAATGGTGCAAA
>OX632368.1:15337843-15340343 GCA_951751655.1 Ophion costatus | reverse complement strand
CTTTTGTGACGCAAGCACCCACTAAAAGGGGATTTTTCGAAATTCAATCCTCAAGGGGAGAAAAGGGGTGGTACAGTTTGTATGGAAATTTAAAAAAATGTGGTCGGATTTACTTGAAATTTGGTATTCGTGCTTTTTGACACAATTAATGAAACACGCGTTTTTAGAAATTCCACCCCTAAGGGAATAAAGAGGGTGGCAAAGTTTGTATGGAAAATAAAAAAAAGTCTGGTCAGAAGATTAACTTGAAACTTCGTATTAAAGCTCTTCAACGCATTTTATAAAACACGTATTTTTGGGTCTTTCGAAATTCAACCCCTAAAATAAAGGGGGTGGCAAACTTTGTACGGAAAATAAAAAAAACCGAGTCAAATTTACATTAAACTTTGTACTTACTGCTCCTAGACACAATTAATGAAATTTCGGCGTTTTTGGAAATCCAATCCTTAAGGGGAAAAGGAGGTGGCAAAGTTTGCATGGTAAAAGAAATGTCTATTCAGATTTACTTAAAACTTAGTATCAATGCTCTTCAACACAATTCTACGTGTTTCTTAATGAAACATTACAGGAGTACATTTCATTAAGGGGGGCAACCACTATAGATGCTTAAAAAAATCATTTTTTTTTAATTTCATAAATCGTTAGCAAAATATCTTAAGAATACACCCTGAAAAATTTAAAACGATATTCGGATTCCTTCTAACGGTACGAATATCAATGATAAAGACTGTCCGCTCGACTCCAAACCACTGTGACGGTCAAAACATTCGATTTTATTTTGTTTTTTTCTCAAAGTGTACATTAGGGTGGTAAGAGAAAAAAAAATCGCGGTCCTCAACGGAAATTGTTACTACGTTATGAAAAAGTAATTCATACAAAATTTGGGAGGTCTAAACAAGTTTCAAGTTAAAATATTGAAAAGGGACCAACTGACAGACGATTTAGTGAGAACAGGTAGCGCAACGATTTACATATAATAAAAGTGACAATCGCTTTTTTCTCGAAACATTTGTTCAATGTTCGGGATTCATAACTCAAAAACTCACTGATAGATTATCTTCAAATTTAGAACACATTTACATAATATAATTTATCAAAATATGAACCTTAATTTGGCAATATTAGATTGTTTAAAACATGTTTATTATTGCAAAATTTCAGTGAAAAATGCTAAAAATCCATAGTTTTTTTTCAAACACATTCCTATATTCAGTTATCGATTTTTTTTTTAAATTTAGGTTCATATTCAAAAAAACTATCTCAAGAATATAGAAAAATTTGTTCAACTATGTCAAACGCGAATTGCGATCTGCACAATTCCCACAAATCGACGACGACGACGAGGCCACGTCAAAGGCCACAGCGGATTACACCTTAATTAATGCACGAAATAACTTGAAAAAATTACCAGAGATCTATGAAAATATGTCTAAATTGCTGTCCAAGTTGCGGAAACATCCGGTTTTTTCTTCACAATAAAAAAAAATCCAAACAATCACCTAATCTTCGGTCTCCCAAAGTGGTTGCCTCGGAGCATTCAACACAGCGAGTGAGGCCGCAAGCGGTCATTTTCCATACTATAACTTAATTTTTTTCAAAACATCTTCAATCCGTACGTTAAAAAAATGCCGAAAATCTAGATCTTTGGCTACGTCATTCTTCAGGACCGGCTGTCAAATTTTTTTCCTCACCATCGCTCCCGTGACAGAGACTCGTATCGGCCAAAATAAGTGTTAAATTTAATATGTGCATTGGACGAGAGGGCGTAACGAGGGCCAGGAGTTCTTACGCGGAGCGAACATTCGGCGTCGTGACAAAACGCGAAATAAAAGAGTGCAACGATAATAAAGAGACAACGGGGATCAGAATGGTGATGTTACTGCCGGACGAGACGTACGAGGAGAGATCAGCTTCGTCGAGCGGATCTTCCGCCTCGAGGGGAGGCTCCTCCACGTCCACGTCGCCCCAGGAGTCGCGCGACGAGATCAACGAGATCGAGGCTGCAAAGGCACTCGTCGCTTTTCGCAAGTGCGACGATTTTCTCAAACGTCACGGCATAAGGCCCGAATTCTTTTGTCGGCATCGCGAGACGCTGGCTCTGCAGACCTGGCTGCTGCGGAAAACTTCGGCCAAACTTTGCTCCGGTGAGTCTGCTGATGACATCGTATTTTACTCTACGTAAGAAAAAGTACTGTGAAGCAACATCACTTTGGTATCCTCCTCCGATTTCGTTGAAACTTTTTTATGTGGAAGAGTATCAAAAACTAAGAGACAAGTATTTTTTTTTATCGGCTGAAATACGGTTTTAAGGGGTGAAACGCACCCTCGAAAATGGGGGTGTTTTGGGTTTTTCGTCGATAACGTTATCGTTCTCATCTCCGATGTATAGTAGACGAAAAAGTAAACATTGTTGGAATTTGACATTTTTTTATATCTCGTACCGTTAAAACGTTATCGACGAAAAACGAAAAACATTGCCATTTTTGAGGGTGTGTTTCAC
>OX632368.1:15327843-15332843 GCA_951751655.1 Ophion costatus | reverse complement strand
ACCGATCGCACGAAGTCATCTTCGCGTCGATTCGTCGTCTTTGACGCACGAGCGATAAATCGCATTGAACTTTAACACGGTGCGCGAGGGGAAAAGTCGATCTAGTTTCACGGCTCTTCACGGCCCCATCAAGGCAGCCCGCATAACGATCGGCCGCCGATCGGTCGTTGCCGATCATCAACGCGCCACGTCCTCGACGATCAAGGCACGAGAAAATAAATAAAAGCGAACAAGACTGATCGAATACGTGGAATGAAAATAAATAAATAAATAAATCAATATAAATGAGTGTTAACCCTTCGACTGCACATGGGGTCATTTTGACCCCATTTTTTTTTCAACTGACTGTATCGCAAAACGGGGTAATCTGTTCGGCCGCAGTGCGGCGCTCGAATGTTCCCCCACTCTTACTCGATAGGTGGACACTCGGCCCCCATCCTGCATCCTGCCCGTGTACTGAGACAGCTGGCGAAAAAATACCTGGGGTCCAATTGACCCCGTTTATGCAGTAGTGCTTTAAAAGTGAAAACAATTTTTTGTGGTATTTGGTGTTTTATTACATGTGAGTGAGGTACGATAGAAAAGGCTCATAGATCTACTTTTCCGGATGAATATACTTTTTGGACAAACGTCGACACTGTCTTTTTATTTCGTGTATACAAACCTTTCTCTTTGAAAATCTCAAAAGATTTTTTTATGTTTTGATAGGAAATTATGATCTTTTTCGTGCAAGTACGTATTTTTCAACGCATCTCCCACTTTGAACGAACGTTTGGCACATGATTTTTGCTTCTCTAAGAAAAATACAATTTGGTGCATAAAATAAGGATCATTGGCTACAAAAAATTTTCTACAAAAAAATGCATACGTACCGAAATACAACGATCTGAAAAACGTCTGGGGTCGGACCGACCCCATGTGCAGTCAAAGGGTTCGTGAAAGTGTGCAGTCGAAGGGTTAAAAAAAGAGCTGGCGGAGAAGAACCTGCAGGTATATGAAAATAAAATGAATATAAATTGATTAAAAAATTTTAATTATTAGAAAAAAGTGCAGATTAAAATCTGCGAGACTGTCATGAATGAATCGATAAATATATTGGGATGTTGAATAAGTTCTCGCTGTTTTTTGTTGTTGTGAAAATCAATGCTTTATTTTGAAAAGTCATTCCTAATGCTTACGAACGTTTCGAAATTGTTGTGTGATCAATTCCTAATGACTCTGCAAGTTCAGCTAGCGTCTGACGTTAGTCTTCGTGAGGTGATGTCCCCAATTCAACACATCGAAATCATTATTTTCGAAGCGTCTAATAAGTCTCAGCAAAAATGCTGTGTGCTTCAGCAGCAATTATTTTAAAAAAATGAAGCAGTTCAGTAATATTCCTTGACAATACTATTTTTTGGGAACGAAATTTAACATGTTCAACACTATGAGAATAAAAGATGTTTATACTTCGGCGAAATCACATACACTGAGTTTCAAGCTTGTTTATAATACTTCCTTATAGATGCGTTGCCATCTTGAACTGCACGCATGCAGTTCTGCTAACGCGATCTGTGGGAAAAAAGCGAGAACTTATTCAACGTCCTAAAAAATAAAATAAATGAAACAAAGAATTAATTAATTATAAAACCAACATCAAAATGAAAAAACTGCCCAATTGCCATAAACGAATGGATAAATAAATAAATACAGATTTAAAGAAAAACAACCAATAAAACCAAAATGTAGTAAATATTAAAAGATAGGAAGCAGGAGAAAAAATGCTGCAGGATTGCCACAGATGGATAAAGAAACAATTTTAAAAAGTAGATAAATAAATAAATACGCAAATAAAATAAATCCGAATAAAAGTAAGAATTTAAGAAAGTTGTGAAAGTTAATGGCGAAAGACAAAATTAAAAATGGTTTGATATTACCATAAATAAATGGATAAATATATAAATAAATACAAATAAAACAAGTAAAACAAATATTGAAAAAACGACGTGGAAATAGACATTGAAACAGAAGCAGTAGAACAAATCCTGCTGCGCTGCCGCAACGTTTCGATCTTAGGTGGCAAAACGAACCGAATGACCACGTCAGGTGCTGTACTCATAAATCACCATTCGTGTGCAACCGAGCGAGAGGAAAAATACTCTCTTCCCTCTCGTCCTCTCTCTCTCTCTTTCTCTCTCTCTTCGTCTCGTTTGTGCTCACCACATCCTGGTCCCTCCTCGCTACTCTTTTTCTCTCGTCATTCGTCGCCTTTCCTCTTTCACGTTAGTTTCTCGCCGTAACAACACGAGGAAATCCAACGACGCGCGACACGTTACGCCTTTCACGCTGATATATTATAAATAAAAGATGATGATGGCATCCGGCGCTGCGGACTCAATTCGATCATTGTAACGGCCTGAACAGAAAATGGCAATTTCCGCCTCTCTCTTTCTCCTTACACACACACACACACACGCACACGCACGCACACGCACACACACACACACACACACACACACACGCGCGCGCGCCGAATGTTGTGGTAAACGATGAATTTATTGCACGTGAACAAATAAAAACTGAAAAATTGTATTGTCAACGACTCGGTAGTAATCTTCGTAATAATAATATTAACATATCCACCATAAAACTGACTAAAAAGACCAAAAAAAATCAGCCGGAAACCTGTTAAAATAGGCTTGAATTACCTCAGCGGAATTAACACGATATGCAGAATATAACTATACATATTATTGATACGTGATAAATGATAAAACTCCATAAATTGTTGTTAGCATATTTCGTGGCGGCTTCTATTCAAATTAATCTCAAAACAAAGCTGGGTTATGTTCGCCAAACGCATCAGCTGTTACTCGCGACGTTGCTAAGTCTGTGGCTACTATTTCGTCGTTCTGACCATTTTCAACCGGAAATTGAAACTTTCTTGTAACGTAGTGCTTTAACTACACGGTGAAGATTGATTTTCTTATTTTTTACAATATCTATTATATCTAATCTATCGAATTTCAGTTTTCCAACGGGTTGGGTTGGATACGTGAGCAGAAAAACCACGATCACCGCACTTCCGGTTGACCGTCTCCATAAGACGACGTGCTTCGGTAACTCAAAGTGCTCGACTTTGCAGTTTTATTGCGAAAAAACTGAACGGTCAAAATAGCTCAAATTTTGGCAATAGGCGCATAAAGTATTCGTGAAAATCATATAAAAATGTCAAATTCGAAAGTTGGGTTCGTAGTAATGATCGTACCTCCTTAAGCCAGCTTGAAAGAAATCAATATTTTAAAAGTTCTACAGTGCTGTTAGCCCTTAGAAAAATGAACAACCTGTGACGTCGGTGAAAGCGCGCGAATCGAATATAAGTTGCATCAACGTGGAGGCTCGTGTATTCGGTTTGTCCAAGGGCTCAGTCTTGCTTATGTTTTATCAACTGCACCGCTGGTGTAGTGGTATCATGCAAGACTCCCATCCTTGCGACCTGGGTTCGATTCCCGGGCGGTGCACTCGATTATTTTTTTTTCTCGCCCTTCTCACTCGCGCAGGTTTTCCCGAGACGAGCAGTGCCTCATGTGTAGAGATAGAAGTCGAAAAGGCAAGGAACAAGCCAACCCTCGAGAGGACGCGATCATTCGTGTAAGTTGGAGTGCTTGTGCGGAATATTCGGAGAAAGAGCCGAGCAAATGTCCCTATAGCCAGGGGGGGATGAATTCGACGTAAATAGGGGTTGAAATTGAAGGAACGTTTCAAAAGTGACGTTTTGTGTATCGTGTTATGACGTTTGTGGCTTGAAAGTGCCGAAGCGTATACTCTCTGGGTTATAGCTTCATTCGTGCAACAATTCTTCGAGGCGGACGTTGGTGCATTGGCATCGTGCTAGCGTTCGAATGCGGAAGTCGCGCGTTCGAATCCTGGATCGCGACAGAATTTTTTTTTCCGGAGATTCAACCTCTGCCTCGAACAAAGCATTCTTCGTGTTCCGTACTCGCTTGTTCGGGCGTTTTCGAATGTTCGCACCGGAAAAATCCAGTTAATCAGCGTTTCCGGAAAGGCGCTCCCAGGCTCCGATCGAACGGGAACGATCTCTTGGGAAAATCGATGCTGAACGACGTTCATTTCCTTCGTCCATGCAGGTGCATCGGATCGACCCGCGTCTGTGAATATCCTCGAAATTCGCTCGCTCGCGAATGGAAAAAAGGCGGCGGCCCAATCGATCCTCGAAATCGCGTGAGACGCTCGACACGCAGGATGATGTAACACACAGGCGGCACAAAGGGGAGTAGCAGCAGTAATAGTAGTAGTAAAATTCCGCTCGTCGAGCGCTACAAACGCGTTAATTACTCCACCGACCCAAACAATGGAGCAATAATTAACAATTACCCGGTTTGATAATTATAGCTCGTGCGGTTGAGTTATCACCCTATCTACGCGATGTTGTCTGTACATATACTCTCTCTCGCCCTTTGCTTCACACATCCACACACTCGGTCACGTGTATGCCTGAGCCAAGGATCTGTGACGTTAACACGCCCGTTACGAAACTCGCGTTATCGCTAATACCGAAACGTAAACCCTCGCATATTGATTTACAAGTCCACCTTCGAGTAAAATTCCCCGCAACCAACGAGCCGGCGTTTTGTCGACTATTTTTCCTCGCCGGAGGGCTCAATGCCACCGGTTAAGGTTGAGGGTTCACGCTCCAGCAACGTCCCTGAAAAATACAAACCACGCATTTTTTTGCGGATAAATATTCGGAAGTGGGGCTCCTGCTAGAATCAGGCCAATTTTTGTTTGGCTTTGTTTAGGGTTGTTTGAGGTTATTTAAGGTTGTTTGAGGTTGTTTGGGGTTGTTTGGGTTTGTTTGAATTCTTGAAGAAAATTAGCCTGATTCTAGCACGACTTTCGCTCCACTTCCGAATGTTTACCTTTTTTTCGGAAAAATCGTGGCGTGCTTTTCAAAAATTATCTACTACATCTGCAGAATAAGATGAAACCGGTTAACAACG